>OZJO01000408.1:0-18496 GCA_900406225.1 Acrobeloides nanus
TTTGGAGGAGAAAACACTTCGTAAAGGCAAGGGTACAAAATCGCCCATGTACCCCCAACTTCAAAGTGGCGTAGAAAGTTCAAAGTAAGGCGGATTTACTCAAAAAAACTAATCAATTGTGCCCCAATTATTCCTCTAACGTGTTTACTTTCTTAAATTAAATGAAAAGACTTTAAGGGTCTTGAGAAAAACCGTTTTAAGTGACCTATAAGGGGTCAAAAAATCTGTGCTCCCAATGTAACCTAACAGCGCGCTGAGCGCGTCCCAGTGCAAGTTTAGTAGCTCAGGGATGCCCAGCAAGTGTTGCTACTGCAAGTTTGCTGTAACTCATCAATGACCCCACGTATTTTTCTTTGGAAAAGTGACTTTTTAGGGGTAATTTTATGCGGGGAACACGAATCTGATATCAGAAAATTTTTCGAAAGTAAAATTTTTTGACCAAGATTGACCCCAGATCTGCCCCCCCCCCCCCTTTAATTGTTTGTAAATTCATTTGTTTACTTTCAATTATATATATTTCACTCTTTATTTTTTTAGTGCCCTATCACAGAATTCGGATGGATAGTCAGCTTATAAACAAATTGGAGAATTACCAGAACGTTATATTCATATGGTTGTAAAGCACTTTGAAGTTCGTGGACCCTGAATCCGGTGCAATTACTAAACATGTGGAATCTGAGTGGCAAAAATTTAAAATGGAGAATAAGAAGCGATATGGAACAAGAAGAACGGTTTTTGAATCTTATTTTTCTGAGTTTTTTCTAAAAATGACCCCTATAGGGGTAATTTGATGAAGGGGAATCGATTGCGTGCACTCCCGAAGTGTGAAAACGCTTCCTTAACCCTGATTCAGGGTAGCGTATTGATGCGAAAATGACAAAAATTCTAATTTTGACAGGATATCCGACTACTCAGGGTTTTTCTATGCTAAATTGATTGTGAGTGTTTTTGAAACGTGAAAACGCTTCCATTGTCCTAAAAAGTGGTAAATTGTAATTTTTGATGAACTTAAAAAACAAACTTCATTGATCCTTTTTCAATTGAATACACCCACCCCAGGGGCAAGGAAAGCATTGTCACGTTTCGAACACACGAGCAATCGATTTTTCGCATAGACAAACCCCGGATATCAGGTCAAAATCCGAATTTTTTTCATTTTCTGGTAATCAATTAAAAATTTCAAACGGAATATCTCGAAAACTACAACGATTCAGAACATGCCGTAAAAACAAAAAATGCTCCATTTTTCATGATCTTTCCGAATATATGATTATAACTTACTGGACTGATCCTGTAAAGGGGGGTGTGGTTTGTGGTCACTTCGTGAAAAGTGGTGTCCAAAATAGTGCTGGATAGAAATTTAAACAAAATTTATAACAAGTGACCCACTAGGGGTAATTTTATGCGGGGAATCGATTGCGCGCACTCCCGAACCTTGAAAACGCTTCCTTGACCCTGATTCAGGGAAGGAATCGGTGTATTGAAGCGAATATCAAACATTTTCGGATTTTTATGAGAAAACCATCGACTCTTAGGTTTTTCTAGGCTGGGAATCGATTGCGCTCATTCCCGTACCGTGAAAACACTTTCTGATTCAGGGAAACACCAAAAAATCGCACTTTCAGATTTACGCTTCAAAACACCAATCCCTTCCCTGAGTCAGGGCCAAGGAAGCGTTTTCACGGTACGGGAGTGAGCGCAATCGATTCCCCGCATAAAATTACCCCTAGTGGGTCACTTGTTAAAAAAAATTTTCCACTGGCCCTATTTTGGACCCCACTTTTCACAAAGTGATCACAAACCGCATCCCTTTAAGTTTCGAATGGGTAATGTCCTATTATATATTTGCTTATATGCAAGTAATTTGTGTACATTAAGATTATACTTCTACATAAGTTAATTATACACCCACATAAAATTCGAAAATCTATCATGAAAAAAAAGTCGCAAAAAAATTTATCTTGAAAAATGCGTTTTTTGTTCAATTTTATGATCTGTTTTGATTTTTCTACTTCCCGATTTCCCTCATTTTCAGCATAGAACGATGGAGCAGTCCTAACGAGGCCATCCAGTCATCGAATTCATCTTCTGGAAGCTGAAGTATTTCGTATAAATCATCCAAGTTAAAATCTTGAAGCTCGTTCATTTAAATTTGCTGAAAATGAGGGAAATTGGGAAGTAGAAAAATAAAAAAAAATATCATAAAATTGAACAAAAAACCCATTTTTCAAGATTTTCGATAAATTTTTTTGCGACCTTTTTTATATATTGAACCGGATGAGGGTTAATTCATGCAATTTATACTATATTTTTTATTAACAATTATAAAATGCAATTTTTAATTTAAAAAATTCATTTTCCTCCAGAACCCACAGCAGATGCAAATCCGATACGATTCTGACCAAAGTCATAAATATTACAAAAAGATGTAATAAACGGAGCTAAAAATTTTTTATTTGTTTTTTAAATTTAATCAAATCTACCTCCTAGAACCCAAGCTGCTCCATGTCCAAACGAATTTATTGGAAAGACGTTCCATGAACATGTTCCACCACCGAGATCAGTGAGCATGCTTTTTTTGTGGATCTGATATTGTTTTCCTCCGATGTTGACAGTCACTTGTCCATAGTCAGAAAAACAGTCGATGTAATAGGTTTGATCACTAACAATTTGTAATTTAAAAAAATCTAATACTTACTCTTCATTCCATTGAGCTCCAACAGCCTTTGCTAGTCCATCTACAACACCTTGTGGACCTCCAATGTACTGTGCCCCGGTGGAAGAGATAACATCCCACCCATCACTGGACGAAAAAGAGACTGCAGAAATTGACTGCATACGGAATTGCCAATAGCCTTCGGCTGTAAGCGGTTGATAAGCAATGACGGGGCCACAATTTTGCGTATCAATGTCACCGTAAGTGATAACACCGCCGACAACATCAACTGAATCACCTAGTGCTTGAAGATAGACAGTGAAAAGTGGTCTGTCAATAACGTGTTGATTGTATGCATTTATCTGAAAAAGTTTTTTAATGAAATAGTGGAAGGCGTAGCTAGTAGGGTTAGTAGATAGGGTTGCCTAGTAGGGTTGTCGAGATCATAGATGGATAGGTGAGTCATACCCCCCTCGCGGCGCGGGGTCTAAAGGAAATTTTTGCTGCTTTTCCGATGATTATGCTTAATAAACAGTTCTTGGGTAACTCATCTTGCTAAACAACATAAACAGTAACAGCATAACTGTTACACAACCCCTTACCAGTGGTGGGACAACGCCATCAACAGCCAAAGAGGTGAAACCCAACCCGAGAACTCCATCAATAATATTATCATCATTAAAATCATTCGAAATATAAGTTGCTAGACCGAAAGTGGTATTCGGGATGACCAATTGTTGGGTGTCACCGAAGCGTACAGTATCCATACCCAGATATCCAGTCGTATTATCTCTTCCATATGGGATAGTAAATTGTTGACCATTTTTTTTATAGGTCGACGACTTGGAGCTGTCAAAAAGATGCTTTCCTCCACATGTAATTAGGTTATTTGGCTTTTTGAAAATTCTAGAAGAATCAGAATTGCCTGCAGTACAACAGCTTGGATAATCACAAAAAAATGGACACCACACAGAGCCCGCTAAAGTTTTTAATCTTTTTTTAATATCCAAGATTTTTAACATACGTTCACAATAATTGGTACATACTCCTCCAACAAGGTCACAATTCTTGTCAGGAACCCATAGATTAGAACTGCCTGTGTCGAAGACAACAATGAATCTCTGCTCTGGCGTCCCGATAGTGATATTACCAACATATTCAGCATCTTCCCAATCGACATGTTGAGACGCGGAGACGCCAAAAGGTTTTGGATGGAGTTGTTTGTACAGACGAGTGAGCTCTTTTCTAGCAACATATTCTTTCCATTTTCCTAAAAGGATTTTTTCAAAAATGATCCCTCTATGGGTAATTTTATGCGAAGAATCGATTGCGCGCATTCCCGAAACGTGGAGATGTATATTTGACCCTGGTTCAAGGAAACAATTGACTTTTGAATAGAAAATTTGCATGAATCAGGGTCAAATCAGCATTATCACGCTTTGGGAATGCGCGCAATCGATTCCCTGCACAAAATGATCCTAGTTGGGTGTTTTTCATATAAAAATCTAATTTTTATGCAATTTGTGACAGGGGATACGGGGATATATCGAGTTTCTTTTATAAAAACATTTATTTCTAAAACATTAACTTCACAACTGGGGTCTATTGAACAAAATGAAAAGTGCAAAGATGAACCAAAAAATGCACTAAGGCTGCTCGGTAAATATCTCGACCAGCTATTCGCGACGTGTCAATACTCTGACCAATTCAAATTAGGTCGAGACATTTAACTTCTCGACTTATTTGTAGGTCGAGACATTTAACGTCGCGAATAGCTGGTCGAGATATTTACCGAGCAGCCTAAAAAACTGTAAAGTGCACACTTCACACTTTTCATTTTACACTTTTCACTTCCACTTGTTACACCCTTGTTGAACAGCCCGTAGGTATTAAATTATTATTTATACCTTGTTCCATCATTTTTTTTCTAAAACTTTTGATTTTGATAATCTGATGCTGGAAAACTTCGGACATAACCAATCCCATCATCGATACTAAAATTAGGGACAAAAACGGCTTCATGTTGGCCACAATTTGTGATGTAAAAACCTTGACTTTTCATATAGTATATATATTTTTTCTTATCAGTACATTTTAACATGTGACTCGACTCCTATAATATTTACCGGATCTAATCCTGGATTATAGAAGTATTTTTGCCCCAAGGTCTAAAGGTGGTTTATGATATATTCCGAGAATGTGTGATGTCATTTTTTCAGTCTTATTCAATCTTTTATCAGTCTTATTAACCTTTCAATGATCACCCAATCTTGGATTATAAATGTTTTATGACCCTAACAAAGTTCAAAGGTAGTTTATGGCATTAGGTCGAGACATTTAACTTCTCGACTTATGGACTTTAAAGGTCGATGATATCAAAAAACGTAATACCATATCTTCTCTAATAGAAGACCAGTCTCTAATACAGGATGTTCAAAAATATCTACCCGATTTCAAAATTCTTTAGCTCAATGAAGGATTTGAATTTTTCAATGCGGTTTTTTTAAATCTGCAAATTAAAAAAATTTTTACTCTAGAAAATTGTTTTTGTTAAATGTTAAATAAAATAATTGATTGAGCTTGTTAATCAAAAAGGGGGGGGGCTACACCCCCCCCTAACCTCGTCGTCTATTGATCGAGGGTTCGACTCCCGCTTGAATCAATTTGTTTCTCTTAAAGGGGGGGGGGGTAAACTTTGCAGCGGCACTTCCGAAAAAAATTTTTTTGAATGTCTGCAAAAATGATCTTTCTATGTGTTAAAAAACCTTCAGGTATTGAAAATCTAACATACAAAAGTACACAAAACACCAGGTAAGATGCAAATTACCTCAGGTAAGTTGCATCTTACTTGAGTAAACTTATGCACTATCTAGGGGGGGGGATAGTGCATAAGTACCATAAAATCCCCATAAATACCCCAAAAGACGAGTTTCTGGAAAATTGCCGTAGGGCATAAAAATCTAGACTTGGAATATTTTCCATGGTCGATCATCAATATGGGTGCTATATTGGTCGAATACAAACCTTTCAACATTTAAACATGCTCCACTTTTGAAAGTCCGCTTTTGAATCGACCCTTCGCGGACATCCGATTTTGAATATTCAAAATCGGACAGCCGATTCAGAATCGGATGAAATTCAAAATCGGATACAACAAAATCGGATAAACTTTATTTACATATACAACAAACAATAGATATAAAAATATTTCACATTTATCATTTCGAATAATTTTCTGCTCAAATTTTCCCAATATTACACAAATCTGTTGATTTTGGTGGGTGCTCCAAGCTTTTTGTTCAATACTGTATTAAAACTCGGAACCATCGTAGCGAATGCCACCAAACCTCAGCAAATTTTGAGAAATTTTAGCAAATAAAAAAAACAAAAAAAATTAGTGCCGAAGGCGCTAGGCTCCAGGTATTGATTTTTTACAAGCCTCTTATATTAAATGTATTATGTCCCAACTTTTCACTCCCGATCCGTCTTTTTCACTATTTTAGGATAAAGGAAGCATTTTCGAGACTTTTCGATGAGCGCAATCGTTTTTTCTCATAAAATTATCCCCATAAAGGTCATTTAAAAAAATTTTCGAGAATAAGCCCAGATATGCACCCCCCCCCCTTAAGAATATTACAATATACAATTATTTAAAATTGGACGTATCTTTCTTCTTGCTTGTTCAAGTTGCCTTCATTCGAGTCGCTTTGTATTCTCATCGTGGTTTATTGAGTATCACTTTTATCGGCCCTTTCATTGGCAGTATTCTTGACTCATCACTAAAAATGGCATTGAATGGTGGCAAACAAGTCGCAATTCTCATAGTATACTAGAGCAGTGTGATCAGCGCCGTAATTATGGGGAGGATTCAGGGGAAACTTACTCATTCAAATCTGAAAAAATTACAAATTTCCGAGAAGAAAATGGAAATTTTCTCAAAATTTAACCCCTCCCCTCAACTGAATTTTTTAAAACCTCCTCTTCTAAATTGGATCAAAATTACGGCGCTGAGTGTTACTGGTGAAAGTAAACTAAAAAACCTACCAGCATAACCGAATGTATTCAAAGTCTTCCATAGTGGCATTTGGCGAGTCAAAATGAATCGCAGCATATTGATCAACTGTTCCAAATTGTAATGAAGCCTAGAGTGACGTTAGAAAATAATTAACGAAAAACTTGCCCAGCAGCCGGAAAATCAAGGGCACGCCGAGTGAAGAAGCCAAGGACTCGTAGGCCGCAAGACCAGTGTCTCGTTGAAGTGGAATGTGCCGTTCAACTCGGATGGTTGTCGATCTTTAAACGGTGATAAACTAATCGAATCGTCGCCTTTTATACTCACGATTTCGATGCAACAATTATGCGAATTTCATTACCAGATTCAATCGAAATCGTGAGTATTCTGGTAATGAAATTCACATAATTGGTGCCAATTGTCATCGAAGTGCTCGGCGGGTTATTCAACGGGCGCCCCAAGTGTCGCAGTTGATCGATTCTTTCCAACATCGGCGAAAGACCTCCATGCATGCACAGGATACGGTCACCAACCAGAGCGCAAATGGGCATCCAACTGAATGGTTTCTAAAAAACGGAAGATCAACAATTGGTCTGAAACTAACCTGGAAGGCTTCGTAAAGAGCATTGTGTAGCGACGACTGCACACAGCATAGAATCCATAGCGGAAGTTGATTGGTCGGGTTTCATGGTTTACACGCAACAATCGGCGGGTCCTAAACTAAGTGCATAGATGAAAAATAACTCTCAAAGTTAAATTTTAAATGCTTTTTTTGATACTTACATTGTTAATATCATACATAGGTCGACGAAAAATTGTTTAAAATTAAATTTTAAGAGATAACCATAACCGTTTGTAACCGACGGTTACGATTACAAATGGTTAACCGCGATCACACTGGTCGCAACAAAATCACGCGATAAAATTGCACGATTTAATCGCCCCCCCCCCAAAATCGCAAACGAATATAGAGAGTCGCGCGACAAAATTTGTTCTCGTCGCGTCGCTCGCGATTTAAGTCTAGCCAGCCCCTATGATTTGCATTGAAACTANCCTCTTTGAAAGGTATCATAGTCAACTTCAATAGCTGGATCAAAAATTAAAATAACATGCATGCCCTTGTTGTGTAGATCAATAGCATATTGAGGAAAGCCTCCCCATTTCTAAAATCAAAAATCAACAAAAAAATTGTGGCTTGTAATTCGATTTTTGCTCAAAAATCGATTTTTGCGCCCAATTCAGGACAGGGTAGTGATGTAGCCAAAAATAGTGAGACTGCCCTCCCTGATGTTCTTCAAACTTAGGGCCGCCACTAATACGTTCGGACGGCTCGCGAACGGACTTTAGTTCACTAATAACTTCACTAGTTGCGTTCGGAAACATCACTAATAGGCGTTCGGACCATAGGTGGACAAACAGGGGGGAGAGAGGGGTCTGGTGCTAGGTTGGGTCTAAAATTTTCAAAAATTTGCCTTGGTTCCCCCTTATGTTTTTTTGAAAAATTTTTTAAAATTTTGAGGACCAAAAAAAAAGAACCAACCCGGCCGCTCCGATGCCGGGTTGGTCCTATTTTTGGCCTTTTTGCCGGATTGGTTAGGGGGGAGGGAGACTCCCCCCTTTGTCCATGTGTGGTTCGGATGCGTTCTGAAACGTTCGAATGCGTTCGGAAATGTTCGGATGCGTTCGGGTGCTCGTCCGAACGTTTCCGAACGCGTCTGAACGTTTCCGAATGCGTCAGAACGTTTCTGAACGCGTCCGAACGCCTATTAGTGATGTGTCCGAACGGAATTAGTGGTGTTATTAGTGATAAATTAGTGAAGTCAAAAATTTCCGAACGAATTAGTGGCGGCCCTTAACACCACGAACAAATTATATACTATCCCGAAAATTCCCATATTTTAGCAGGCGTCAAAATTGCCAGTTTTTGATAGGGATGAGAGTTTTGCGGGTTTTTGAAACCCCACAGCTGAGATCTCGTCACCTCGCAATAAAAAGTTTCGGGGTTTTATCAAACCCCGCAGGTTTTTATTAACAAAACTTGCGGGGTTTGATGAAACCCCGAAACTTTTTATTGCGATGTAACGAAATTCCAACTGCGGGTTTTCAAAACCCCCCGCAAAACACTCAGCCCTACTTTTTGATGCTTTGACTAGTCAAACTCCTTACATTCGAATCATAAGTAAAATCTTTGTAGCGTTGCATATAGTCAATATCAGCATAAACAACATCAATAGGTATACCATTACTAATAGTTCTGTTTATTACAGTTTGCATGTCAGTCAAACTTGTATAGCCATAGCGACATAGCTAAAAATATGCAAATTTTTTAAACTTTTACCCAGTGATGGCAGTTGTAGTCATACATGGGCAAAGGGGAGGGACTGTCCCCCCCCCACTTCTTCTTATTGGCCGAAAAATTGTGATACCACTTCTTATTTTGCCCAAAATCCGAAAAAACACATAAGAGTCCCCCTTATGTTTTTGCCTAAAATTTGAACCCACTTCTTAAATTTTTTCACCAACATACATGAATTACTTCTTATTTTCGGGGGTATAGGAGCAAATTCGTAAATTTTACGACCCCCGAGTTGGCGGCCAAAAAAAAGGTCGTCAAATTGCAAATCCGTATTCAAAGACCACTTCTTATTTTGGGTCCCTGTCTCCCCCTGCTTGCCCACGTATGGTTGTAGTGTAGAGACTTTTTCGCGTACCTGAAACCCTAGAGCCCAATAAGCAGGTAAAAATGGTGTTCCAACAATTTGTTCATATTGTTTGATGACCTCTTCAGGGGTTGGCCCAGGTAGGTAATACATTTCCAGCATTCCACCAATAGTTCTATAGACAAGGTGAGGCGCAGGGCCAAGGGTCACTTCTTGAGCATTACTGTTGAAAATCAAAACTCCATGTGCTTTTCCGTCTTGTTCCACACCCAAATAAAATGGATGCACTCCTAAATTTTTATATGAAATAATTTGGTAATGCGTACGTACGGGGGATGGCGCCATTTTTTTAATTGAAAAATGGTTATTTTTTTCAAAAATTTTACAAAATAGGAAAAACAGATTGGACATTGAAGTAGTAGGGAGTAAATTTTAGTACTTACCATATAAATTTTGTCCATTATCTGTACTCGAATCTGGAGGTTGATCTCTGGCGAACATGCCCAAAGTTCGGTATTTTGAAAAATCGTGCTAAAAATCAACTTTTCTTCAAGAACTTGGATACCGAGTGCCTTCGGCCTCACTTCCGAGCTACTCCGAGCACCTACAAGTCTTTCGAGCTCTTTTATAATCTTTTTGAAATTCGTATAAAACGAATTAGTCTGACATAGTCAAGTTAGTCTGTGTGACACCTTTATAAAGTGAAAATTAAAAATTGATTTTCTAATTTTTCCAGTGGGGTACCCCCTCAATTTTGATGTCAAACTTCTTAGAATTTCGCCCTGATCACGATGACGTATCGTGTTAAGAGTTTGGATTGCATATTCAAGTCCGGACACACATTACACTTTTTATATAAAAAGATTTTCTATTTTTTAAACCTTACTTTGAGGGTCAAATGAACTTGTTCACCAAAACCATAGATTTTATCAGTGGGTAGATATGTGGCAATTTGGATATATTTATCAGCAAAAAGTAGACCACCGATACTAGTGTCCCAAACACTTGCTCCAGTACTTTGGCGGGTAATTTTGAACGAGAAAATGGAGTTGTTTTGGGGATTGACTTGAAGTTTTTCAGAGGAGACTAGATTAGGTGTGGTGTTAATGTCGACAAGTGGTCGGTATCTAAAAAATTGATTAAATGTAAAAAATAGTGCTAGATGAAAAGCATGCAGGGAGGCAGGCAAGGCTTAGGCTTAGGCTTAGGCTTGGGTTTGGGCTTAGGCTTAAGCTTAGAAGTAGACTTATGCTTTAGTAGCGATTCCATATGTCAATCTTCAAATAGTGAAAAATTGTTAAAAATAGTGAAAAAGATAAATTTTCTGCCCAAAATAGCGAAAAAATAGTGACTTTTTAACTATTCTTGGGCAAAAAATGCCCAAAATAATGAAAAAATTCCTATTCTCATGCTTAGGCTTACATGGTTACTTTCTTTATACCTCATTTCTGATTTTATTTCATCTGTTTGGTGATTTTGAGCTTTTATGAAGTTTAAGCATTTTTGAACTTTTTGTGGATTTTGTCGAGTTGTATGGTGCTGCTTACCTTGATATGCCATCCGGCGAAATTGTCACTCGGAGACCCGCTCCAATTTCTTGATATTGAAAATTCAAATTTCCAAAATCCGAACCAAATGGATTTCCAGGACTTTGTGTAGATTTTTGTAGTTTTATCGTAGATACTCCACCAGTCGTACTCGGCATACTCGACTGAACATATCCCGTGTTCGTCGGGAAATAACACCACGGTACTGTATGAGTCTAAAATAATTGCTGAAAAAATTTTTTTGAAACTTTTTTACCTGATCGTTATTATCTGGTGTCCAAGTGCACCCTCTACTTTGACAAGCAGTTTGACTAGCGCCAGGATCTGGATAGCAATCGACTCGAGAGGATGGATCAACAGTTTGTCCATTGATTAGATAAAATATGGATATAGCCGAAAAAACGAGTATGCCCAAAATTGTGAGACCCATTACGGCTAAAAAACTACAAAAAATTTAAATTTAAATGATTTTTATTTAGTTTTGGATTAAAAAAACTTTATTTTTGACCAGAAAAATGGAGCTATGTAACAAAATTGATTGATAAGTTTTCCCTCAAGCCATTTTTCAATCTTATCGAAGAATACTGACATGGCGCGAGAGACAAAAAAAGATGAACATAAAATCTGTTCCATGGCGAGCTTCAAAAAGCTTGGCAAGCATGGTCTAATGGTTAGAACGCTGGCCTTTATGTTTTCGGGGGTTTGATCCCACAGTGTGGGGAATTTTGGCGCCCTCACATATGTGCAACGACACTTGTGCACCCGACTTTTAAGCCTCCGATTTTTGGCACTATAACTTTCGCCACATTTCATGTTCGCCACAGCAACTTTCGCCACGTTGCCATTTTACTATAACTTTCGCCACGTAACTTTCGACACGTAACTTTCGCCACATAACTTTCGCCACAACCACGTTCGTGCCATTATATACATATTTATTGCAAATCAGTTATGTGGCAAAAGTTGTTGTGGCGAAAGTTACGTGGCGAAAGTTAAGTGGCGAAAGTTGCTGTGGCGAAAGTTACGTGGAGAAAGATGCTGTGGCGAAATTCGTGGCGAAAGTTATAGTGCCCGATCAGTTTTAGAAAAAAACCACAGTGGATAAAATAAAATTTTTGACCCTCGTGGGATCGAACCCATGAATGGCCAGCGTTCTAGCCGTTGGACCATGCGCGATTTTTATAATTTCGTCATGGAACCGGGTTTATATAACAAAAAATTATGACTTTTAGACCTAAATTTTTCCCAACCCAAAGACCAGTATCAAAAATCCCAAATCGATGTCTGCCAAAAAAAAGATAAAAGTAATTACCTTAACGAAAACACGTTTGCACCTTCATTTATATTCGATTTTTTCTTATCATGGAATTTTTTCTTTCCCTGATAACATTTTGCTCTACTTGAAGCAGTATAGTCCAACAGCAGAGGTCTATTATCATCCACCACAAGGAAAAATTCGTCGTCTGACATGATTATCTGAATCAGTTTTAACCCAAGTTCCTTTTTTCCTTGCCTAACCCTAAAAGTAAACGTTAAAACATTTCCTTTTTTATAAAATTTGTATAGTGTAGTAAGATTACAAACATAAGACCAAATAGACATAGTTAAAAAATACAAATGAGTTTCACGTGGAAAGATTAAAGAGGTCAAAGGTAGGAAAGGGCGACATTTCATCAACGTCAATTTTTGCATTTCAAATAGGTAAGGGCGACATTTCATAAACGTCAATTTTTGCATTTCAAATAGATTTTTGATAAAAAAATTTCCGGTTAAGATTGCTTGTTATGTGATATGATTTGGCTAGATTGTAGATTTTTAGGCAGGTCTTGTTCAAAGTTCGCTAAGGATTTTTCGGTTTGGAGACAAGTTAGTCCCAACAAAGTCAAGGTAGTCCCGGGGACAAGTTAGTCCCAAGGATGACAAGTTAGTCCCGCTATGTATGGAGATAGTCAAAACATTTACAGAGCGTTCATTTTGGTCTGCAACATCATGTTTTTAGTTGTTCTCGCACCCCCTCTAACGAATTTCTATGCGGTCTTTTTTAAATTGTAGCTGAACAATGGCCAAATAAGTGTTGATAAAAATTGTCGAAATCCGTTGATCCTAACATTGTCAAAAATTACTTTGAAGTTTTCAAAGTAGATTTTCTTCACCTTAACAAAATGTTAGAAATTTAATTTTTGTATGAAAATACAGAGCTTTAGTCCCTCTAACACATGCAAAAAACCATATATAAAAATTATTTAACAGTGGCGAGATATTTGATTTTGAAGTTGATAGTCAAAAATGAGGCAAAAATAACCCGGGAATCGAACCCTCGACCTTCTGACTGCTAACCGAACGCGCTAATCACTACATCATGTAAGTCCGGCTAGCAGCCAGAAGGTCGGCGGTTCGATTCCCGGGTGCGTCATTTTGTTTTTGCCTCATTTTTGACTATCAACTTCAAAGTCAAATATCTCGCCACTGTTAAATAGTTTTTATATACGGTTTTTTGCATACGTTAGAGGGACTAAGGCACTGTATTTTCCTAAAAAATTAAATTTCTAACATTTTGTTAAGATGAAGAAAATCGACTTTGAAAATTTCAAAGTAATTTTTGACAATGTTAGGATCAACGGATTTCGAAAATTTTTATCAACATTTATTCGACCATTCTTTAGCTACCATTTAAAAAACTGCATAGAAATTCATTAGAGGGGCTGCGAGAACGACTAGAAACATTGATGTTGCAGACCAAAATGAACGCTCTGTATGTATGGGCTGGGGATAGTCAAACATCTATGGCTCTGATGGGGCTAGTCAAAACTTCTATGGCTCAGATGGGGATAGTCAAAACATCTATGGCGGTAGCTGGGGATAAACATAATTTTACTACCTTGTCATCTTAGGTTGGTGTCAAGTATGAAAATGTCAAGGTAGTAATAAGATGACAAGGTAGTAAATTATGTCTATCCCCCAGCACCGCCATAGCTGTTTTGACTATCCCCGTACATAGCAGAACTAACTTGTCATCCTTGGGACTAACTTGTCAGGCTGGGACTAACTTGCAACTTCGGTCTAACTTATCCACGGGGCTAACTTGACTTTGTTGGGACTAACCTGTCATTTAAGAGGTTTTTTCTTGTTTTGATGTAGGCATAAACGTATCCAAAGAGGTCTAGGGGCTATGTCATGGGCGTAGCTGCATTTTTAAAATCTGCATTTTAAAGTTTTAAGCTGGCCTCAAAATTTGACTAATCTCAAAAAACCCGAAAAATCGATATACGTATTCGGATAGCCCATATATGAGCTTGAACTTAATTTTTTGTCGAAAAAATTTTTGACCTCATCCCTTGGCTGTGGGTCAAAAAACACTAAAATCGACAAAGTCAATTTTCAGAAAAACCTAAATTTTTTTCGCGCGCTAATTTTTCACGCAAAAGATTCCTCAGAAAATTTGGTATGGGGGCGCTATATTTCGAAAGCCAAAAAGTTTATAGCTTTTGTCAGAAATTGGCCTCAAAGTTTTGACTAATCTCAAAAAACCCGAAAAAGTCAATTTGTTGAGATTAGCCAAAACTTTGAGGCCAATTTTCAAAAAAAACCGATTTTTGCGACTTTTCGCTTCAATACACAGGCCTTCCCTGAATCAGGGAAACGCTTTTTCACTTTGAAAATGTCATATTCGGATTCCTTGCATGTTTTTACCCCTAGAGGGGTCATTTCCAGAAAAAATTGTTGAAAATTTTTTTATGTGAGTAGCCCCCCCCCCCACTATTGTGTAGTAGCTAAATTTTTTACAGCCTTTACGAAAAGGCTTTTGGACCATAAAGAAAACACTGAGTACAAACCAAATGGTACTAGTTTAAAAATGTAAATTTGCAATTTTGACTATATATTTTTCAAAAATCAATAAATTGAGTGAGCAACAAGGAGATAATCACTACTCGACAGGCCTCCGTTAGTCAAATGAAAAATAATATGTTGTTATACTGACTCAAAATATTTGTTTGCATGTTCAAATCGCGAGTTACAAAACAACTACTTCAGCAAATACAGGACCACACAATATACAGGGTGGGCCACACACGTGTACAAACACTCCCGAAAATTTTGACTTTCTGCGGACGGGAAAAAACATAAGGGAGACCAAGGTGATTTTTTTTCGACTTTTCAAAAAATTTTCAAAAATCACCTTGGCCCTTATGTTTTTTTGAAAATTTTTCAAAATCTTGGGAAAAAACATGGGGGGGGGGACATTCTATAGTCAATAAAATAACGTCCAAAACGGAAATATTTTCCAAGAAAGGCTTTATAGAAAATAACTCTTTCTCTAGGCGACCCTTTTCCGTATACCACTGGGGGGGGGGGATAATCCGGGGTTATATCCCACCCCCTCTATTGGGCTCTTACAATGTTAGCGCTATAACTGGTAATGAGATACAAATTGGTCGTTGAGGGTGAAATTTGCGCTCTAAAAGGTTCCATCTATACGCTCCAATTATAAAAGACTTTATACAAACAAGCTTCATCCATTTAAGCCATGCATAATATGGTGATACAGGCAAACCAAATATTTTAAAGATTTAAAGAAGGGCACAAACTTGGTGCTCAACATATTGGGGGTTAAAAGTTTTTTAGACCCCCCCCCCCTCAAAAATGAGGTCTAGAAGTTGTGTTGTCCATTCTGCAGAATCGATTTTTGAAAAAAATGCCATTAGTTTTGAAATTCGATTCCACAGAACGGCCAGTTGAGTCGACTGGTTTTTTTCATAAATCGATTCTGAAGAATGTCAGTCGACTTGACTGGCCAGTCGACCAAAATTGTCTGAAAATGCTCAAAAATGGCCTGAAATTTCATATTTTCCAAAAATTTTGGTCGACTGGCCAGACTTGTTAGTGCATAAAAAAATTCGTTTTTGGGGGGGGGGGGGATTCCAAAAACTTTTAATTTCGACGCCCTTAGGGGTCATCCAGATATTACGTGATCAAAATTTTCGGGTTTTTTTACCCCCCTCCTCCCCCCGTAATCATTTGACTACCCCTCCCCATGATTACGTAATCAATGGCAAAACTTTTTTAATAAAAATCAAAGCCTTATAAACAAGTCTTATAACAAAAATATGATATATACGTCAAATGTTATTTGGTTTTAAATTGAACAAAATGCTAACGGTTTTTCGAAAAAATTGAGAAAAAATTTTATACATTGTGATTACGTAATCAACGACCTGACCCCCTCCCTCCATAATCAATCGTAATCATTTGGCTACCCCCTCTCCACCCCTACTTGGTTACGTAATATCTAGATGACCCCTTATATATAAATTTTGTTTTTTCTACGACTTAATATTGGCGCTAGAAAATCATACATCATGCACATTCATTTGTTTAAAAATCTTTTATTGTTATATTTTTATTTGAGGATATTAAAAAATATGTATAAAATCTTAGTCAAAATTTAGAAAAAATTGAAGCATATTGAATGAAAAAGATTCTAAGAAGGCTTTTTATTCTTCTTTTGGCAGACATAGTGGTTGGCGCCATAGTCGAAAGCACATTTTTCACTGTTGCAACATCCAAGCTTATTGTCCGGACATTGATGAAAACCTTCCTAAATTTTTGAAATTTGAATGATGAAAAATTTTTTAAGCCCATAGTCAATTGGTTAGGATACCAGACATCCGTATTAAAGTGGCCGGTTTAAACTCGGAGCGATTTCTTTTTGCATTATTCAATTTATGGAAATTTTTTGCGAGAAACACGATGGTGATATTATTTTCCACAAAAAATTAATTAAAAATTATTTTTTTATGCAACTTTTGTCTTTTTTTAGATTTCTGCAAAAAATTTAAACTAATTTGTATGGAAAAATAATATCACCATCGTGTTCCTCACATAAGAATACTCATATGCAAAAAATTTCATCAATTATGAACCGCAAAAAGAAATTGCTCCGAGCGGGATCAAACTGTCCCTTTAGAAAAAGTGCCTGGCGCCCTAACCACTTAACCATGGGATTGTAAATTTTTCGAGCAGGTGAACGGACTACATAAATCTATTACTTCGCATTTTGGTTGGCAAATATTTATCTCGTTGATGTAATCATAAGAACAAAACTCGGACGAGCAGCACTTGACTCGCTTTTCTTGGCATTCATGAATTTCTTGACCAGCCTAAAAAATTGATGCATAAAATTATTCCTAAACAAAAATACCGGGCATTTGCGGCAAGCGTAATGCCAGAAATCGTATGATATATCTCGAGTAATATATGAAATTAATGCTTGATGCTTCAAATTTTTTTCACGTTTCAGACTGCAGAACTGATCGGGGCAACACTCATAACCCGCTTGTCTCTTTTCATCTAATTTTGGACATTCTAATGCAGGACCTTGTGCCTAAAAATTTTGAACCTACATCACGGCAAACCAAAATGCCGAAAAGGTGCAGGCAAGGGTCTAAATTTAAAAAAAATCGCCTATCGACTCAGCTCGCTGAGTGCTTTAAAACGAATACCATATTATGGGATTTTGGAGTTTAACCCATGGCCGAGTGGCTAACATGCTAGGCCTTCACCCATAGAGCGCGGGTTCGATCCCGCGTCCAAAAGTCATCTTTTATTTTTTGTAAAAATTCATAAAAATTTTGCGATGGCGCTATTATTTTTAGATGAAAACTTTTAAAAAAATCGAAAAATCTCAAAAAATCTAAAACTTTTTTTCCAATTTTACTAAAAGTTTTCATGAAAAAATAATAGTGCCACCGTGTTCCTCGGCATAAAATGTGAATGTGAAAAGATTTTCATGAATTTTGACAATAAAAAAAGACTTTTGAGCGCGGGATCGAACCCGCGCCCTATAAGTGAAGGCCGAGCACGTTAGCCAATCGGCTAGAGTCTGTTTCCAGCCACAATTCTAAAAAAGTTCGCCGACCCCTGTAAAGAAGGATCCCATCCGATCTGACAAGTTAAGCAACTTGGGCCCGCAGGTTCGATCCCGCTATGAGCCAATTCTTTTTGTAGTGTCCAAAAACGGATAAAAATTTTTGCCTAGACGTAATTTTATGCAGGGAATCGATTGCACGCATTCCCAAAGCGTAAAAACGGGAACGAGTTCAGGAACGAGGTGGGTATATTAAAGCGAGAATGAACTAAAATTCGAATTTTCACCGAAAAATCACCATTTTTTCATGCCATTGAAGTCTATATCTGCATTTTATTTTTCATACTTTCTAGGGGTATTTTTTATTGAGAAACACTATTTTGACGTTATTTTTCAATTTTGATCACTCCCTGGTCGAAAAACGACCACGCAGAGATGCCTAAAAAGCGATTTTTCGATCTCGACACGTATGAAAAAATAAAAGTATGAAAAATAAAATGCAGATATAGACTGCAATGGCATGAAAAAATGCTGGTTTTCGGGTGAAAATTCGAATTTAGTTCATTTTTGCTTCAATATACCCACCTTGTTCTTGAATCAGGGAAGCGTTTTTACACTTCGGGAATGCGCGCAATCGATTCCCCGCATAAAATTACGTCTAGGCAAAAATTTTTATCCGTTTTTGGACACTGCAAAAAGTATTGGCTCCTAGCGAGATCGAACCTGCGGGCCCAAGTTACTTAACTTGCCAGATCG
>OZJO01000410.1:0-22227 GCA_900406225.1 Acrobeloides nanus
AAAAAAATAACGTTTTTAAAAAATGACTGCCAGTCAAAATCAAAATTTTTGATTTTGACTTTTTGACTTGCAAGTCATAACTTTGACTTTTGACTTGCTTGCATAGCCATACTTTAACTTTGACTATTAACTTTGACTTTCTAACTTTGACTTTTGACTTTGACTTTTAATTTTGACTTTGACTGCCATGCATAGCCACATGTCAATTTGTTGACTTGTAAGTCAATGACTTTGACTTTTAACTTTGACTTTTTGACTTGTGTGCGTAGCCTTAGCATTATCCCCCTAATTGGTCATCCACCCACCCTCCCTCCATGCAAGTGTCCGCCCCCTACTGGATATGTATGGCGATGATTCTAAGAACTTTCCATCTTAGGCCGGAGAAGATGAGCATCCTGAGTATTCATATCAACTAATGGTGCGCAAAACGAATGCAAGATTCGCTTTCGTTGAATGGTTTCCATTATGCACGGCTCGAATCTCATTAAAGGAAGAGCTACAACTTCGCTCTTTGATTTCAAAAGCGGGAAATCCATGGAAATGTGATTTCAGAGTGATTGAAAATCGAACTAGAATTCTTGTAGCTGCATCGGGACATGATGTGTAAGAGTTCCTATTTGTTTACATGGATAGCTCAAGGTGACATTTTAGATATGCCAAAGTCTATAACCTGCTATCTGCCAATTCAATGTATACAATTTGTGATAGTGCTAAGTTTTATAAGAATGCTGGAATAGTGCGTTCTCCAAGCCCTGCTAGACAGTCACTGACTAGTGCCTCTATTTATCTTTCTCTTACTACCTTCATGGGTCGTTTAGTGCCTTTTCCTAGCAACATTTTTATGTATATTAGCAAGTGTCGTAAGGCTGTAAACAGAAAGCCGTTTTTATATTTCTTTTCTTGTTTCAATTTATGTGCTGTTGCGTTTTTGGGTCGAAAATTATTTCTTGGTCATTTTAAGATTTATTGAAACGTTTTTGTTTGTGTTATTTCTAAATTTCCTACGAGCTTTTTTATATCAAATTTGATGTTTGTATCATAACTTATCTATTTTTTCATCGTTTGATCTCAAATATTTGGAGGGATTTTGGTCATTTTTTTGTGTTTGAATTTTCAACTATCGCTTTATATTTGCTTTTTGGTTTGGTAGTGTATAATAATTTATTGTCAATAATTGTATAGTTCACTTGATTTTTTGTGATATTCTTTTGCAAATAAAGTTGTACATATTTAAATTCGCCCTTAGTCATAGAAGCATCTCGCGTTTAGATTTTGGATTGACCGGATTTTTTCAACTTGACGAAAATTTTTTGACTTGACAATATCAAATTGCCAATTTTCTTGACATGAGAAAATTAATCATAAAATCATTTATTCTAAATAAACTTTGGAATACAATACCACAAAAACAACAATAATATTTTATTTCTTAGCCTTCTTTTGTAATCGCTTTATATCCACTGCGTCTTCTTCAGCTTTTGGAGCTGATCGTTTCTGCCTCGGTTTCTCAGCCGGTGCCGTGAATTGGGCAGCTCTGTCCTGCTTTTTCTGCTGTGTACGCTCGGCTTGTCGAGTTTCTCTTTCGGCTTTCTTTTGCTGTTTTCTGGTATGCTCTTGCATGAAAAATTCACCCGATTCTATTTGTAGATCGATTTTTGAAGGTTGTTGTGGTGGTGGGAACGGAGTGTATTCGCCCTTTTGCTTCCATTTCTTGGCTTTCTTTTTCTTAGCCAATCTAGTAGCATCGGCAGATTGAACCTGGAAATAGTAGAATATAACAAAAAGAAGATCCGGAGCTAGTTCACTTGTTGGAAGGCACTTTTATCATGGTCAAAAAGTTGAAATTTTTTCTCTTTTTCCCAACAAGTGAACTAGCTCCGAAAATCCTATTCATAAAAAACTTTATGAATGAATCCTACCTTCTTTTTAAACTTTGGTAAAAATCGCTCCCAATTTTCATTTTGCAATTTTTCATCTTTCATCAGTTCCCGCTTAATCATGAGTGTTTTGATGTTATAAATTGGGTGAATATTGTTCATACAGTCCTCGACAATCTGCCTAAAAATCCTCTACCTTGCCTATAACTAATTCCATTCCCAACTAACCGAACACTTTTCAATCCATGATAAGGACCAACTGCTGCCACCGTTCCACCTTGTATCATCACATAACACTGCGTTAGCAACTCAATCGCTTTCAATGTTGCTCCATCATGGCCGACTAAACGAGCACGTCTCTTGACAAATCTCTCCTTGTTGGAAACCATTCCAGAAATCTTGATAATTTCACAAGAGATGTCATCCTGAAGTACTCGAATTGCTTGCTCATAAGTTACACTTCTAGCCAATAGTTTAATGACATCACGAGCTTTAATGAGGATATATGGATCCCAAGTTTTTCGAGTGGTGCGAACTGTCATCGTACCTAAAAGTGGCAATTTTAGTCGCTTACAGGGTGAGCCACAAAAAAACCGTACTTTTGCGTTTTTTGGTGAAAAATTTTCAAAAATTCGATTTTTGACGAATTTTTGACAAATTTTTCAATTTTTACAAAATTTTTGATTTTTTCAATTTTCGGAATTAATACCGAATGTTAAGATCTCAGCGATCCAGCGAAGCGCACGTTGTCTGATATTTCACGGTCTGGGATCAGCGTTTTCAAGGTTTTCGATGCGCGCAATCGATTTCTCGCATGAAAATACTCCTTATAGGTGATTTTTGAAAATTTTTCACCAAAAACGCAAAAGTACGGTTTTTTTGGGCACTTTGTATTCACAAACTAACCTTCAATCAAATCCAAATCACCTTTCAAAAAGTGATCTTCAAATTTTTTTTGAATCAGCGGCCAAACTTCTCGAATATACTGTTCTCGATATTTCGGAAAGAGCGTTGCAAACGACGATTCACAAACTAACCCATTTGGATTATCCTCCTTTGAGAAGGTTTTTATATCCCACCAAGTTGGGTCTTTCCCAGGTGGCAAATCTTTCGACTCGATAGAACTGGTCGAAGGTTTTGCTTCGTTTTTTGACATTTAACTATAAAATATGAATTTCAAAAAACTATAATTCAATAGATATCAAAGGATATAACCTTTTCTACAAAAAGATACACTAAACACAACAAATTTTATTATCCGCCCGAAGGAATTACAATTTACGATATACAGGGTGATCCAGATGAATATACAATGAAATAAAATTCGATATCTCAGCATAGGAAAAAGATTTTCATATGAGGTTTGTTGCAAGTTGCTAATCACTTGATGAAAATATTTTTAAGATAAAGTCGGTCAAGTGGATTAGCAACTTGCAAAAAACTGCATATTAAAACTTTTTTCTATGTCGAGATATCGAATTTTATTTCATTGTATATTTATCTGGATCACCATATATATAAATCGCTCATTGCAAAATGTAAAGAATATTTAAATCAACAGACAACAATTACTTGGTTTGAAATAAACTGTCGTTTTTCAGAAACTAATCTTAACACAGATTATAATGGGATAGAAATTGAACTTTAACCCAAAGCAATGCAAAGTTTTGGTTCAACCCATTTTTGCCCAGAACTCTCAAAATTTTGGTGTAAAAATTTGATGTTTCCAAACTTTCAATCAATGTTTTAATCATTAAAACAAATACATCACAACTTGTGATCTTTTTAAAAGTTGTTCGCCTTTATTCCAGAAAATTTTCGAGCTATCGTGTGAACAAAATGAGCCTAATTTGGCTGATCTAGATGCATACATGCACAAGGGGTGGGGGTGCTGCACCCCTCAATTCATCGTATCAAGGAAAAAATTTAAAGAACAATTCGTATTTTGATGAAGTTGAACTCGTGATGTTTTAACTTCGATAGCCAGGGGGGAGGCGATCAATTCGACCAACTTGCACCCTCCTTGCCTGTGCATGTATGCATATATGGAACAGTGGGCAAAAATGGGCTCAATTTACCTCTAGCCAAAAAATTCGGCTCTAAGGTGATTCGAAACTGATTTTCAAAGTGCCAAATATGCGAATTTTGTGTGTTATATCCTTGCGAGTAATCCGTTTCTAATCAACACAGAGTCAATTATTCAAAGTAAACGGTACTTATTCAACATGAATTTTCAATAAATAAATCAGCAAAAAACTTTTACATATAAATAAAAATATTATAGTTTAAAACAATAAAAAGAAGAAGTCTTCGTTATCGCTTATTCGACGACCTTCACAACCTTGCCGATGGCGATTGTCTTTCCTTCGTCTCTGAGAGTAAATCGGCCCATTTGAGGGAAATCGGCAAACTTCTCCAAACAGAATGGCTCCGCCGACTCCAAACGCATTATACATTTCTCGTCTTGTTTAACAAAGCGGGCTAATTCCTTCGCACCGGTTTTCTTGATTTTGCAAATGACTTGCTAAAAAACGGATTCAACATTCTGGACAAGTATAGGGTGAGCAAAAAACCGTGCTTTTGTGTTTTTTGGCAAACAATTTTCAGAAATTTTTTTTCAAAAATCACCTATAAGGGGTATTTTCATGCGAAAAAATGTATCGAAAACCCTTGAAAACGCATCCCAGACTTGTTTTTCACAAAAAATTTCAATCATTTCGATAATCTTCTGTAACACTTGAAAATACGACAATTTGATATTCCACGGTCTGGGAAGCATTTTCAAGGTTTTTTCGATCGATTTATCGCATGAAAATACCTCAAAAAATTTCACGGGATAAATGCAAAAAGTTACGGGACAAATTGAAACAACTTTTTTTCAGTGAAAATTGCCTGATTTTGTGTATTTTTGAGACAAATTGCACTGAAAAAAGTTTCACAGTTATATCTTAAATTTTTGCGTGACTTTTTGAAATTATCCCGTAACTTTTTGTCTCCATCATCCATATTTGGTCATACCTTTACAGTAACCTCTTCGATCGCGGAATGAATGTGTAATACGCAAGAGTAACCGGATGTAATGATCGATTTATACTCCAAGATGACTACCTAAATTAATTAGCCATATATGTATAATGGAGGATAAATGGAACTTATGCACTTCGGCCCCCCAAACTGTTTGTATTTATGTGAATTTTGGGAGGGGGCCTAACTGCACTGATCGGTGCAGTTCGCCCCCCCCCCAAAGTCGTGCAATACACTTGACGTTATTTGTTTAAGAAAATTTTTTTAAGAATGACCTTTCTAGGGATAATTTTGGCTGAAAAATCATAAAACACACTCAAAAATCCAAAAAAATTTTCTTGACCGTGTTTTGGACATTTTTTGACCTCAAAGCTCAAATAATATGGGTTTAGAGGTCAAAAAATGCCCAAAATACGGTCAAAAAAAATTTTTTGGATTTTTTGAGTGTATCTTTTATGATTTTTCAGCCAAAATTATCCCTAGAAAGGTCATTCTTAAAAAAATTTTCTTAAACAAATAACGTCAAGTGTATTGCACGACTTTGGGGGGGGGGCGAACTGCACCGATCAGTGCAGTTAGGCCCCCTCCCAAAATTCACATAAATACAAACAGTTTGGGGGGCCGAAGTGCATAAGTTCCATTTATCCTCCATTATACATATATGGCTAATTAATTTAGGTAGTCATCTTGGAGTATAAATCGATCATTACATCCGGTTACTCTTGCGTATTACACATTCATTCCGCGATCGAAGAGGTTACTGTAAAGGTATGACCAAATATGGATGATGGAGACAAAAAGTTACGGGATAATTTCAAAAAGTCACGCAAAAATTTAAGATATAACTGTGAAACTTTTTTCAGTGCAATTCGTCTCAAAAATACACAAAATCAAGCAATTTTCACTGAAAAAAAGTTGTTTCAATTTGTCCCGTAACTTTTTGCATTTATCCCGTGAAATTTTTTGGGGTATTTTCATGCGATAAATCGATCGAAAAAACCTTGAAAATGCTTCCCAGACCGTGGAATATCAAATTGTCGTATTTTCAAGTGTTACAGAAGATTATCGAAATGATTGAAATTTTTTGTGAAAAACAAGTCTGGGATGCGTTTTCAAGGTTTTTCGATACATTTTTTCGCATGAAAATACCCCTTATAGGTGATTTTTGAAAAAAAATTTCTGAAAATTGTTTGCCAAAAAACACAAAAGCACGGTTTTTTGCTCACCCTATACTTGTCCAGAATGTTGAATCCGTTTTTTAGCAAGTCATTTGCAAAATCAAGAAAACCGGTGCGAAGGAATTAGCCCGCTTTGTTAAACAAGACGAGAAATGTATAATGCGTTTGGAGTCGGCAGAGCCATTCTGTTTGGAGAAGTTTGCCGATTTCCCTCAAATGGGCCGATTTACTCTCAGAGACGAAGGAAAGACAATCGCCATCGGCAAGGTTGTGAAGGTCGTCGAATAAGCGATAACGAAGACTTCTTCTTTTTATTGTTTTAAACTATAATATTTTTATTTATATGTAAAAGTTTTTTGCTGATTTATTTATTGAAAATTCATGTTGAATAAGTACCGTTTACTTTGAATAATTGACTCTGTGTTGATTAGAAACGGATTACTCGCAAGGATATAACACACAAAATTCGCATATTTGGCACTTTAAAAATCAGTTTCGAATCACCTTAGAGCCGAATTTTTTGGCTAGAGGTAAATTGAGCCCATTTTTGCCCACTGTTCCATATATGCATACATGCACAGGTAAGGAGGGTGCAAGTTGGTCGAATTGATCGCCTCCCCCTTGGCTATCGAAGTTAAAACATCACGAGTTCAACTTCATCAAAATACGAATTGTTCTTTAAATTTTTTCCTTGATACGATGAATTGAGGGGTGCAGCACCCCCATCCCTTGTGCATGTATGCATCTAGATCAGCCAAATTAGGCTCATTTTGTTCACACGATAGCTCGAAAATTTTCTGGAATAAAGGCGAACAACTTTTAAAAAGATCACAAGTTGTGATGTATTTGTTTTAATGTTAAAACATTGATTGAAAGTTTGGAAACATCAAATTTTTACACCAAAATTTTGAGAGTTCTGGGCAAAAATGGGTTGAACCAAAACTTTGCATTGCTTTGGGTTAAAGTTCAATTTCTATCCCATTATAATCTGTGTTAAGATTAGTTTCTGAAAAACGACAGTTTATTTCAAACCAAGTAATTGTTGTCTGTTGATTTAAATATTCTTTACATTTTGCAATGAGCGATTTATGTATATGGTGATCCAGATAAATATACAATGAAATAAAATTCGATATCTCGACATAGAAAAAAGTTTTAATATGCAGTTTTTTGCAAGTTGCTAATCCACTTGACCGACTTTATCTTAAAAATATTTTCATCAAGTGATTAGCAACTTGCAAAAAACCTCATGAAAATCTTTTCCCTATGCCGAGATATCGAATCTTATTTCATTATATTCATCTGGATCACCTTGTATATCGTAAATTGTAATTCCTTCGGGCGGATAATAAAATTTGTTGTGTTTAGTGTATCTTTTTGTAGAAAGGTTATATCCTTTGATATCTATTGAATTATAGTTTTTTGAAATTCATATTTTATAGTTAAATGTCAAAAAACGAAGCAAAACCTTCGACCAGTTCTATCGAGTCGAAAGATTTGCCACCTGGGAAAGACCCAACTTGGTGGGATATAAAAACCTTCTCAAAGGAGGATAATCCAAATGGGTTAGTTTGTGAATCGTCGTTTGCAACGCTCTTTCCGAAATATCGAGAACAGTATATTCGAGAAGTTTGGCCGCTGATTCAAAAAAAATTTGAAGATCACTTTTTGAAGGGTGATTTGGATTTGATTGAAGGTTAGTTTGTGAATACAAAGTGCCCAAAAAACCGTACTTTTGCGTTTTTGGTGAAAAATTTTCAAAAATCACCTATAAGGAGTATTTTCATGCGAGAAATCGATTGCGCGCATCGAAAACCTTGAAAACGCTGATCCCAGACCGTGAAATATCAGACAACGTGCGCTTCGCTGGATCGCTGAGATCTTAACATTCGGTATTAATTCCGAAAATTGAAAAAATCGAAATTTTGTAAAAATTGAAAAATTTGTCAAAAATCGAATTTTTGAAAATTTTTCACCAAAAAACGCAAAAGTACGGTTTTTTTTGTGGCTCACCCTGTAAGCGACTAAAATTGCCACTTTTAGGTACGATGACAGTTCGCACCACTCGAAAAACTTGGGATCCATATATCCTCATTAAAGCTCGTGATGTCATTAAACTATTGGCTAGAAGTGTAACTTATGAGCAAGCAATTCGAGTACTTCAGGATGACATCTCTTGTGAAATTATCAAGATTTCTGGAATGGTTTCCAATAAGGAGAGATTTGTCAAGAGGCGTGCTCGTTTAGTTGGCCATGATGGAGCAACACTGAAAGCGATTGAGTTGCTAACGCAGTGTTATGTGATGATACAAGGTGGAACGGTGGCAGCAGTTGGTCCTTATCATGGATTGAAAAGTGTTCGGTTAGTTGGGAATGGAGTTAGTTATAGGCAAGGTAGAGGATTTTTAGGCAGATTGTCGAGGACTGTATGAACAATATCCACCCAATTTATAACATCAAAACACTCATGATTAAGCGGGAACTGATGAAAGATGAAAAATTGCAAAATGAAAATTGGGAGCGATTTTTACCAAAGTTTAAAAAGAAGGTAAGATTCATTCATAAAGTTTTTTATGAATAGGATTTTCGGAGTTAGTTCACTTGTTGGGAAAAGAAAAAAATTTCAACTTTTTGACCATGATAAAAGTGCCTTCCAACAAGTGAACTAGCTCCGGATCTTCTTTTTGTTATATTCTACTATTTCCAGGTTCAATCTGCCGATGCTACTAGATTGGCTAAGAAAAAGAAAGCCAAGAAATGGAAGCAAAAGGGCGAATACACTCCGTTCCCACCACCACAACAACCTTCAAAAATCGATCTACAAATAGAATCGGGTGAATTTTTCATGCAAGAGCGTACCAAAAAACAGCAAAAGAAAGCCGAAAGAGAAACTCGACAAGCCGAGCGTACACAGCAGAAAAAGCAGGACAGAGCTGCCCAATTCACGGCACCGGCTGAGAAACCGAGGCAGAAACGATCAGCTCCAAAAGCTGAAGAAGACGCAGTGGATATAAAGCGATTACAAAAGAAGGCTAAGAAATAAAATATTATTGTTGTTTTTGTGGTATTGTATTCCAAAGTTTATTTAGAATAAATGATTTTATGATTAAAGCCAATTTTCTCATGTCAAGAAAATTGGCAATTTGATATTGTCAAGTCAAAAAATTTTCGTCAAGTTGAAAAAATCCAAAATCTAAACGCGAGATGCTTCTATGGCTAAGGCAATATGCGAATTTAAATATGTACAACTTTATTTGCAAAAGAATATCACAAAAAATCAAGTGAACTATACAATTATTGACAATAAATTATTATACAATACCAAACCAAAAAGCAAATATAAAGCGATAGTTGAAAATTCAAACACAAAAAATGACCAAAATCCCCCCAAATATTTGAGATCAAACGATGAAAAAAATAGAAAATTTATGATACAAACATTAAATTTAATATAAAAAAAGCTCGTAGGAAATTTAGAAGTAACACAAACAAAAACGTTTCAATAAATCTTAAAATGACCAAGAAATAATTTTCGACCCAAAAACGCAACAGCACATAAATTGAAACAAGAAAAGAAATATAAAAACGGCTTGCTGTTTACAGCCTTACGACATTTGCTAATGTACATAAAAATGTTGCTAGGAAAAGGCACTAGACGACCCATGAAGGTAGTAAGAGAAAGATAAATAGAGGCACTAGTCAGTGACTGTCTAGCAGGGCTTGGAGAACGCACTATTCCAGCATTCTTATAAAACTTAGCACTATCACAAATTGTATACATTGAATTGGCAGATAGCAGGTTATAGACTTTGGCATATCTAAAATGTCAACTTGAGCTATCCATGTAAACAAATAGGAACTCTTACACATCATGTCCCGATGCAGCTACAAGAATTCTAGTTCGATTTTCAATCACTCTGAAATCACATTTCCATGGATTTCCCGCTTTTGAAATCAAAGAGCGAAGTTGTAGCTCTTCCTTTAATGAGATTCGAGCCGTGCATAATGGAAACCACTCAACGAAAGCGAATCTTGCATTCGTTTTGCGCACCATTAGTTGATATGAATACTCGGGATGCTCATCTTCTCCGGCCTAAAATGGAAAGTTTTTAGAATCATCGCCCTTACAACTTACCAAATACATAATAGGAGAAATAGCATATGGCAATGAAATTTTATTCACAACAAATGGGCGGAGATGATAGAGCAATTGTTTCACTGTCAATGACGAGCTACCTAGACGTGGGATACTTTTTGATCGAGAGCTTCTAAAAAAAATTATTCAATTTTCGAATGTGAATTTTTCAACCAAGTGATTATTACCTTGCAAGAATAAACAAATGCGATAGCTTGAGAAATATTTCTCCTGCAACCATAGAATCAAAAGCGGCATCGTGTGAAATCAACTTTCTTTCTATATACAATTCAATTTATACAGGGCGGGGACTTCAAGTTCCCGATCACTTTGAAATTTTTGTACAACATACAAGGGGGGGGGGCAAAAGTCCTCGGCAAAGGAGCGGTATATCCTCGCCTAAGGGGCAAAAAGTCCTCGCCAAGGGGGCAAAAGTCTTGACATTGTCAAAAACGCTGAAAAGGTGTTTTCTCGTCCAGAACTGTTGAGAAAACACGTTTTTAAAATGTCAAGACTTTTGCCCCCTTGGCGAGGACTTTTTGCCTCTTTGGTCAGGAGTTTTTGCCCCTTAAACGAGGATATACCACCCCTTTGCCGAGGACTTTTGCCTCCCCCCTTGTAAACAATAACAAAATAAACAATACAACATAAACAAAACAAAAATTATTCAAAATATCCACTCTTAGCTTCGATACATTTATTTAACCGTTTCGGGAAGTCATTGACATCTTATTCAGCCATTCCAGCGTGATTTCTTCATCCCAGGCCTTCATCAGAGCTCGCTTCAACTGTCTTGTGTAGCTTCGAACGAGCTTCCATAATACTTCAACTGTCGAAACATGCTTCCAGAATATTCCAACTGTAACTTTTGTCACGGATATAAATACAAAAAACCGTAAATTTGAAAATCTCAAGTTTTTCGTGACAAAAAACAGCTATTTTTCGTGACAAAAGTTATAGTACCTTCATTTGGCTTTCATACATTTGTGTAGTTATAAAATTTCAAAGTGATATGAGAACTTTAAGCCCACCCTGTAATAGTTTAAAGATTCACCTATAGCTCCATCATTAGCATAAAGTAAGTTCACTTTTGAAGAAAAGTAATCTTCGGGATTGTTGTTTCCGTATCTAAAAAGGGTAAATTGAAAGCAAAAATTTCTAGCTTACAATTCGACATAGTTTCTCAGGCATCCTAATTTTCCTAACAATCCAGGGCGATGATCTCGTACAAGCTAAAAAGTAGCCGTAAAAATAGATCAAAACATGAAAAAGAATTTACCCCAGTACACATAACAGCAAGACATTTCGTATCAATTACAGTTGAAATGGCTCGATGAATTTCTCTTTTGCAATTCGAATAATCGTCCTCTTAAAAATGATAATTATTATCGGTTTATGATCGGTTCATAGTTGCATGTGTATCATAATGCATAATGGTAAGAAGCCCATACCTAAGGTCTAAGCCTAGGGCTTGAGCCTAAGTCTAAGGCCTAGACCTTAAGCCTAAGGTCTAAAGCCTAAGCCCTAAAGCCTAGACCTAATTTTTTTATGAGTTCCCCGATAAGAAAATTCGATTTGTTATCGAGGAAAAAAGATTTTTGGATACGGTCTTTTGTTTTCTAATAATATTTTCGTGATTTTTGAATAAGCCTGTGTATTAAAGCGAAAACCTGAATTTTTGCCTTGTGGAATTTTCAAAAAATTCTCGTGGGTGGCACCCCCTAATGTGTAGTAGCTCTCCCTCTCCATTCCGACACATTTTACCTCGTAAATCGTCAATAAAGTATTGATAAAGATACAACAGGTCCAATGAAGCATTGTGCATAATTATCGGCTAAAATTTCTCTATGAAAAAAAATCGAGAATCAAGATTTTACAATTTTATTTTCAGAAATACACTGGATGATGGAAGATGCCCCAGAAATTGCATGCATGAAGCTAAAAAAGAAGACAATAGAAAGGCATCGTTGTTATAAAAACTATACTCATTCAACACTTTTTCCTTGCGACGTTTTTCTGACTCGTTGGAGGTACAGCGTTTCATATGAAGCTAGAAATTTGTTTTAAGATCAATTCGAATGGATAGACCACCACCAGGGCTGCTTCTGACAAGAAGGGAACAAGCCCAAAAAATATGTTCCTGGCACCATAATTCTGTTTTTAAATTATGCAAAAATGTTTTTCAGGAAGGGAACTTTTTAAATTATGCATCCCTGCGTGGTCGTGTTGAAAAAGGAAAACTTGAGTTTTTTGAATATCTTGTTATCTAGCTGAAAAACTTAGGTTGCCACTTTGGCAACCTAAGTTTCTCGAAAACTCAAATGTCCCTTTCAACACGACCACGCAGGGATGCATAATTTAAATTCTCTTCCTGAAAAACATTTTTGCATAATTTAAAAATATAATTATGGTGCTACTAGTCATTCGGGAACACTACTTTTTGGGCCTGTTGTTCCCTTTTTGTCAGATGCAGCTCTGATAGATATCTTCAACTCAAATTTCCCTTTCAACACGACCACGCAGGGATGCGAGCGGGGAACTTTGAGTTTTTTGAAGATCTTCAAAAAACTGAAAGTTCCCAGCTCGCATCCCTGCGTGGTCGTGTTGAAAGGGAAATTTGAGTTCTTTGAAGATATCTTTTTCCACTCACTGTTTGTCCTTTAACAATTCGAAATTCCATGGATGGAAAACGGCTTGTTAGATCGCACAGAACTGCATAACTTTCAAGTTTTGATAATGGTCGATCCCATAATGTACTAAATTTTTCGAAATTTGTACAACTCATCTCTGCATGCACAGTTTACCTATGTAACAATTCTTTGCTGTTGACGGTTTTTGATGTTTTACACAGCTCGATTTCAACTTCTTTGTTTTCCTGGGATAAAATGATCTCCGAGTTGAAAACGTCTGGCTCACAGGCGATTTTGAAATCAACATGGATTCGCAAGGCTTCCATCCAGGCAGTAAAGGCTTCATCAAAGAGGCTAAACAAAGTTGATATGAGGCTAGGCACGTCGTAACGAGAATTTCATTTTCATCACGAGGGGGACAATTTTATAAGGGTCACACATGCGCAAAGGGTAGTAAAATTTTTTGAAATTGATACGACATCCCTCAAACCCGTACGACATATTTTTAATCCCAAAAGGGGTCGCTTTTAGGCCAAAATCACATTTTTGCGACTTTTCACTTCAATACACAATACGCTTTCCCTGAATCAGGAAAGTATTTTTTCGCTTCGAAAATGTCAAATTCGGATACCCCGCATGTTTTTACCCCTAAAGGGGTTATTTCCAGAAAAAATTTTTGAAAATTTTTTTACGTGGGTGGCCCCCCCCCCATTGTGTAGTAGCTTCAGAAAAATATATACCCGCTTTCAACGACACCATTTTCAAGCTTTAGTCGAATTTCTTGTTCTTCAGACATGTTGGCATAAGTGACTCCATTTTTGACCCACTAAAAATTTTTTACGAGCAATCAACTTTGTTTTGAAGCTTTTTAAAAACAAAGTTTATTTTTTTGTTGTTGAGAAATCATACCCGATTGAAATCGAAATCATGTCTTTTGAGGAATGAAACCGATGAGTAAGAAAGCCCAGCTTGGTGTTGACCTTCGATCTCTTTAAACAGATAGATTCGGTATACATACACATCGTAGCTAAAGATTTTTGAAGCTATTACATAATAAGAAGGAGCACCTACGTGAAAAAATTTTCGAAATTTTTTCTGAAAATGACCCCTCTAGGGGGTAAAAGCATGTGGGGGATCTGAATTTGACATTTTCGAAGCGAAAAAACGCTTCCCTGATTCAGGGAAAGCCTGTGTATTGAAGCGAAAATCGCATTTTTGCGACTGAAAATTCGAGTTTTTAAAGATTTCGCTTCAATACACCAACCGCTTCCCTGAATCAGGGAAGCATTTTTGCGACTTTTCGCTTCACTACACAGGCTTTCCCTGAATCAGGGAAGCGTTTTTTCGCATTGCAAATGTCAAATTCAGATTTCCACATGTTTTTACCCCTAGAGGGGTCATTTCCAGAAAAAAATTGAAAATTTTTTCACATGCGTGCCCCCATCTATTGTGTAGTAGCTAAAAATTTTTGACCAGTCCAGTGGGAAAAAAAGTTGCCATTTTGTTGATATTCGAAAAGTTCATGAAAAATGAAGCATTTTTTGTTTTTACTGCATGCTCTGAATCGTTGTAGTTTTCGAGATAATTGTGTTTGAGAGTTCATGTTTTCGTTGTAATACACAAACTTTTTTGAATTTTTTTACGGAAAATCGATTTTTTCAAAAAAGTTTGTGTATTACAACGAAGGGCTTGTACACAAATTCAAAATTTCAAACGCAATTTTCTCGAAAATTACAACGATTCAGAACATGCCGTAAAAAGAAAAAATGCTCCATTTTTCATGAACTTTCCGAATATCAACAAAAATTGGGCAACTTTTTTCTCACTGGCAAAATTTTTTGATGTGTTAAATGGAAAATTCATTTCTCTTACCACCGTCCGTCACCTTTCTCCGTATAGATTGTTAAGCCCATCTGGCATGGTGGGTACTTTTTGACTGATTCTAAATTTTTACGAAATCTTTCGCCTGTCGAATCCAAGATTGAAGGTGTTGTTGATGGGGAATTTTGAGGCAAGCCCAAAAATTCGAAATCGATGGCTAAAATTTTTTTGAGTTTTAAAGAGTTTGTTATTTGGTTAACAAGTTACCGACAAAAGAGCCAGTTTGAATGAGTTGTTTCAGCTTGGGGTAAGCCAACGAAAAGTTCTCCCTCGTGATTTCGTTCATCCTAAAAATTTTTAACAAACTTTATTTTAAAGGATCAGTCGGGTTGGACCAAAAAAGTTGGGAGCTACTACACAAAATGCGATTTTTGCGACTTTTCGCTTCAATACACAGGCTTCTCCTGAATCAGGGGAACATAAAATATGTTCGAAACGATGAACAAAATACTGTTTTCGAGGAAAAATTGAAAAAAAATTTTTGGGTGTTTTTTTGGCTATTCTTACAGCAAGTTTCAATCAATAAAAACACCTAAAAATGGTAAAAAAACACCCAAACAAAATTTGTTTTCGATTTTTCCTCGAAAACAGCATCGTTTCGAACATTTTTTACGTTTGTCGAAAAAATTTTGGAAAAAATTTTTTTGCGATAACTCGCCTCAATCGGCCAAAACAATTTTCAACATTTTTCAAAATTAAAAATTACCTTAACCTGCCAAAAACTTTCTTAGAAAATGCAATAAACTTGGTGTTATATTTTCATGTTGAAATTTCTTTTTTACACCAATAACACTAACAAATACACATATTTGCGAAAAATATCAAAATTTGTATATTACCTATAAATTTTACAATTATTAAAATTATCACAAAAAAAACTTGTAAAAACAACAGTTTTTTTCTCGATCTAGGTTATGATATAAACATCACTCTGTCTTCCCTTTTTCGATTTCCATTGTTCTCATGACCGACCGATGGGCACGAACTAGAGCGCGCGCGAGCGCAAAACCCCGCACACAGCCTAAAAGGTGTTTTGGCGAGTTGCCAGCGTATTTTGCCTGAATCAAGACGAACGGTTGTTATGAATGTTTCGAATAGCATAACAAGAAAAATTTTTAAAAAGAGGGATAATCCGTGTCAGGAGGATCTGCAACGATTTTTATGACATTCCCAAAAAACATCAACAATAGAAAAGGGGAAGATAAAAAGTGTAAACATATACAAAATTTTAAATTGAAAAACAATATGTTTTGTTTTAAAGGGGGGGGGCCGGTTCTCCAGACGTCAATTTTTGACAAAAATCAACTTTTTAACACCCTAAATGAATTTTTCGGGAAAAGTGATGTTCTACAAAGTTGTTCAGAATTTTAAGGGGAACAACTTTGTGAAACATCACTTTTTCCGTAAAATTCATTTAGGGTGTTAAAAAGTTGATTTTTGTCAAAAATTGACGTCCAGAGAACCGGCCCCGATTGTTACCCCCTTTAAAAATTAGAAAAAATCCTTAAAAATTTAGAAAAAAATTAGTATAGCATTTGCTATAACTCGACGAGACGAATAAAATGGCACGAATCCAATTTGAAAGTTGTTTTGGGTCATTGAAACAAAAACATGAATCAGGGTTTTCGTTTCAATAACCCAAAACAATTCTCAAATTCGATCATTTTGTGTCATTTTATTCATAAATACAGCATTTTTCTCAGCTCAATGAGACGAATAAAATGGCACCAAAATTATCTAATTTGAAAATTATTTTGGGTTATTGAAACGAAAACCCTGATTCATTTTTCGTTTCAATAACCCAAAACAATTTTCAAATTAGATAATTTTGGTGTCATTTTATTTGTTTCGTCGAGTTATAACAAATGCTATACTAATTTTTTTGCTAAATTTTCAAGGATTTTGAATTATTTTCTTCTCAATATACAGAATTGATTGATTCAGGAAAAAAACTATCGCCACAAACTTTCGTTGTAATACACAAAATTTTAAAAATCGCCAACTTTACACGCAATTATCGTCGAAAAGTACAACGATTCAGAAGATGCCTTAAAAGCAAAAAATGCTCCATTTTTCATGAACTTTCCGAATATCAACAAAAAATGGCAACTTTTTTCCGACCGGACTGGGCCTGGACCGGTTTGGTAGGAAGAAAGTTGCCCATTTTTGTACATATTCGGAAAGTTCATAAAAAATGGAGCATTTTTTGTTTTTACGATAAATTCTGAATCGTTGTAGTTTTTGAGAAAATTGCGTTTGAAGTTAGCGATTTTTGAAATTTTGTGTTTTACAACGAAAACTTTCAAGTAAAAAACAAAAATTGTTCCATTTTTCATGAACTTTCCGAATATCAACAAAAATGGCAACTTTTTTCAACCTGATTGGTCCTTTAACTCAAGGATTTCGGCAAAATTTTCATCAAAAATCGAAATTTTCTACGCATTTTCAGTTTAAAAAGTGTTTTTCAATAAAAAAATTTTGCGCCTATCGGCGCGAAGAAACATAAGAGGGAGACGAAGTGATTTTTGAAAAGTTTTTTTCGAAAAAATCGAAAAAAATCTCTTGGACTACCTTATATAAGTTTGAATAAATCTTTTGAATGTGTTTGTATATTAGCGCGAAAACCCTTCTCATTATAATTTCAATTCAATCATCTTTTTCTCATTTCATCTTTATCTATCGTATTGCATTCTTATCGCGCATCGTTTCCATCTCGTTGTGTTTTTGTAAAAGGTTTTTTGGGGCAACGGTTGCGAGCTGTGTTCCAAAAGTTCCTTTGCTTGAAAACTCTTCCCTTATTCAGGAAAATGGGTGTTTTGTATTGAAGCGAAAATCGAAAAATTTTCGATTTTCTTTCTCAAAATCATCCTTCTGGGGTAATTTTATGTGGGGAATCGATTCAGCGCATTCCCGAAGCTTGAAAACGCTTCCCTGATTCAGGAAAATTAGTACATTTTCGATTTCGCTTCAATACATGCACCAATTTCCTAATTCAGGACCAAGAAAGCATTTTCAAGCTTCGAGAATGCGCGCAATCGATTTCCCACATAAAATGAGACAGAAAATCCAAAATTTTTCGATTTTCGTTTCAATACAAAACACTCATTTCCCTGAATCAGAGAAGCGTTTTCAAGACATTTTATTCGAAAAGCTAAACCCCACAATAATTAGACTGTTTCGAAAACCTGTAACTAGGGTAATCGCGGCTTTCACTTTCTCATGAAACATAAACTTTTCCTAAGAAAAAATTAAATGCGCAACCGTAAATTCTATCGATTAAAAACGGTCGGGTGCAAGAAAGGAAAAGGACAATCTAAGGATCATCCCTCGCTATTAGACGTCTAATTATCTTCTAAATCCATTCGTTCCGTTAGTTTGATCTATGAAGTGATAGTTGTGTAGGATTTTGTTTACTGCCAAATAAATGTTGCTTTTGGACTAAGTAAAATGCAATGGTTTTGCAGAAAGTCAGGTAATAAGCTTAGTTTAAAGGACCCGACCAGTGGGAAAAAAGTTGCCCAATTTTTGTTGATATTCGGAAAGTTCATGAAAAATGGAGCATTTTTTGTTTTTACGACATGTTCTGAATCGCTGTAGTTTTCGAGAAAATTGCGTTTGAAAGTTCTTTTCGTTGTAATACACAAACTTTTGTGAATTTTTTGCTGAAAAATCGATTTTTGCGTCATAGCAATTTTTTATAGCTAAATGAGACGAACAAAATGACACCAAAATTATGCAATTTGAAAATTGTTTTGGATTATTGAAACGAAAATCCTGATTCATGATTTTCGTTTCAATAACTCAAAACAATTTTCAAATTGTATAATTTTTGTGTCATTTTGTTCGTCTCATTTAGTTATAAAAAATTGCTATGACGCAAAAATCGATTTTTCAGCAAAAAATTCAAAAAAGTTTGTGTATTACAACGAAAACATGAACTTTCAAACGCAATTATCTCGAAAACTACAACGATTCAGAGCATGCCGCAAAAACAAAAAATGCTCCATTTTTCATGAACTTTCCGAATATCAACAAAAATTGGCGAACTTTTTTCCCAAAAATTTTTAGCCGGGCTGCACTTCATCCTTTTATCAACAATTTCTTTTCTACTGACCAACTTAGAAGCAAGCTTTTTGAATTTTCAAAACGCCGGCGGTGCTTGCAACTGTGCTAGACCTTGTCCACCAGCAACAGTTTGCCCAATAAGTTATGCACCTTGCCCGGCTTCGTGTTCGAACTCCTACCGACCATCGTACTCCACCTCATATGCCATGCCTATAGCTTACCCAAGTAGCAGTAGCTATTATGCATCAAGTTACCCAGGCTATGTAGCCGCAAGTTATCCAGGTTATGTTGCCTCCAACTATCCAGGCTATGTAGCCAGCGCATCAAATTATGCTCAACCAACACTGTTAGGTAGTGGGGTCTCCCAGTCTACATCAGGCGGTGGAAGCTATAGTAGTCTTCCGTTGGCATCAACATCGTATAGTAGAGGATCTAGTTATGTGTTATCACCATCATCTTCTCCAAGTGGTGGATCCAGCTACGGTGCACCACAAATGACCGAAAGTAGTGGTTATGTTTATCCACCGCCGAATCAAACACCATATTCGAGTTCATATGTATCGGCATATACGTATACACCAACATCAAGTGCCAATAGTTTTTATAATAGTGGGACAGGTATATGGGTTTCAAGGACCAGTACACTCGGAAAAAAGTTGCCATATTTTGTATATAAACTGGAGACTTCGGCGCTCGGCCTCGCGTTCGTGAAAACGCTTTCTTGACCCTGATTCAGGGAAAACGGTGTATTGAAGCGAAAATGTGAAATTCGAATTTTCGCCTGAAAACTAAGGTCATTTGCCTTAGACTAAGCCTAAGTCTAATCTTAAGCCTAAGGCTAATCCTAAGCCTAAGGCGGGATTTATAGTTCTGTCGTGTCGCGAAACGACAGTGCTTTTTGCGTCGTACGACACGTTATACGACGTCGTACGACATGTCGTACCACACGTCGTACGAAATATCGTACGACGGCGTTTATAGTTTGGTCGTACGACGCGTCGCGACACGACAGAAGTATAAATAACGCCTAAGGCTAAAGGTAAGCTTAATCCTAAGACTAAGGCTAAGCCCCCGAAAATTTTTGCTACATTTGATGAAAATTTACAAAAATCGATTTTTTCGCAAAAAAATTTGTGTATTACAACGAAAACATGTACACAAATTCAAAATTTCAAACGCAATTTTCTCGAAAACTACAACGATTCAGAACATGACGTAAAAACAAAAAATGCTCCATTCTTCATGAACTTTCCGAATATCAACAAAAATTGGGCAACTTTTTTCCGACCTGATTGGTCCTTTAAGTATTTAGAAAATTTTTAGCCACTGTGAACCCAAGTGTGGGTACAGACTTTAAAGCTTTGGCTGAATCGGATATAGAAATGAGTACGGACTTCAAAACCATGCCATTTGTAGACGTTTCTTACAAATCCAAAGAATTAACACCTGTTGATATTTTTGAGAGAAGAAATATGGTACTTAGAAGTTTGCGGGTAAAAAAATTCATTGACTGGAGGCTCAATTTAATTCCCTGAATCAGGGTTAACGAAAAAACAAAGAAATTTTAAATCTGCGCTGAAAATTCGATTTTGTAGGAGCGTCAAATGCGCCAATTTTCCGCGCCTGCACACGAAAGCATCGCCTACGAAGCACCAAATGTTTGTAACAATCACAAATTGGGCAAGATTATGGTGAAGGTAAATTGTTTTAGCCACACTTCTGGGCCTTCACTAATTCGTCTCGACGATTTCGAGACAAGCACTAATTGCATAGATGGCGTCGAGATGGTTTTATTCTTCAGGGTCAACGAATTTTCGAATGTGGTCTTCAGCAAATTTATAGCCCACAATAAGATGCATAAAAATGTCAAAGACAACATTCGAAAATTCGTTTATCCTGAAAAGATATTCGCAATTTACAAAAGCGTCGAGAAGTACTCGAGGTATGTCGAGGCGCACTCGAGGCAAGTCAAGGTGCACTCGAGGTATGTCGAGGCGCATCTCGAGGTACGTCGAGATGCACTCGAGAAACGTCGAGGCTGACTCGAGATACATCGAGGCGCACTCGAGGCATGTCGGGACGTACTCGAGGTATGTCGAGGCGCATTCGAAGCAAGTCAAGGTGCACTCGAGGTATGTCGAGGCGCATCTCGAGGTACGTCGAGATGCACTCGAGGAACGTCGAGGCGCATCTCGAGGTACGTCGAGACGCACTCGAAAAACGTTGAGGCTGACTCGAGATACGTCGAGGCGCACTCGATGCATGTCGGGACGCACTCGAGGCATGTCGAGACGCATTCGAGGTACGTCGAGGCGCACTCGAGGCATATCGAGGTGCACTCGAAGCACGTCGAGGCGCATTCGAGGCATGTCGGGACGTACTCGAGGCAAGTCGAGGTGCACTCGAGACACGTCGAGGCGCATCTCGAGGTACCTCGAGACGCACTCGAGAAACGTCGAGGCTGACTCGAGACACGTCGAAGCGCACTCGATGCATGTCGGGACGCACTCGAGGCATGTCGAGACGCATTCTAGGTACGTCGAGGCGCACTCGAGTCAAGTCGAGGTTGTTCCCCTGACACTTGAGTCAGGGGAATACTAATTGCAATTAGTGCTCCCCAACTTGCTATTAGTGCTTCAAAACTTTCGAGACGCATTAGTGGAGGCCCTCTTCCTCGATCTTTGTTTCCAACTACTTTTAGGCTATGGTAGCGGATATTTCCATTTCCAAACGACTCGTTCGTTCAGCAACTGAGTTAGCGTTCACCGGCAAAAAGTTTGACGTCTTTTGTGCGACCGGTGATTTTAGTTATAGTATCTATGCCGAACAATATTGTGAAGCGACCAGAGGAAATGTCACCTGTTTTGCTTTTTATTAATAGCTTTTTTGTGGATATTTTCTTCTATGATCTCATAAATAGTTAAAGGACCAAGCACTTGGAAAAAAGTTGCCACAATTTGTATATATTCGGAAAGATTATGAAAAATGGAGCATTTTTTGTTTTTACGGCACCCTCTGAATCGTTTTAGCTTTTGAGATAATTGCGTGTGAAGTTTTGTCTGTGTATTACAACGAAAACATGAATCTCAAATTCTTGATTCAATCAAAAATTGTTTATTGACAAGAAAATAATTTGAATTTCTTGAGCATATAGGAAAAAGTAAATATAGCATTTTTCTCAGTTCAACGAGACGAATAAAATGACACCAAATATACAGTTTGAAAATTGTTTTGGGTTATTGAAACGAAAACCTTGATTCATGTTTTCGTTTCAATAACACAACATGATTTTCGAACTGAATAATTTTGGTGTCATTTTATTCGTCTTATTGAGCTAAAAATCTAAGGCTAAGCCCCCTTATTGATTCAAGAAAAAACTATCAGGTACATGTTTTCGTTGTAATACACAAAATTTCAAAAATCGTCAACTTCACACG
>OZJO01000413.1:0-16301 GCA_900406225.1 Acrobeloides nanus
CTTGTCATCAGTTTCCAAATTTCCGCTGCGGAACTTCGAGAACCACCTTTTAGCTGTAGAATAGGCCACTGTTCCAGTCCCTTAGCTCTATTGATGTTGGTTACAGCCTCATTTGCGTTGTGACCTAGCTCGAACTCATATTTCAACAGTTTTCGAATATCGCCAAGATTTTTTTCCATTTTTCTGAAAAATTAAAACTTTTTATGCCAAAATGAAGTTCAAATGCTCTTTTACAAGACTAGTTTAAAAAAGAAATAAACCACATTGCAAAATGCAAATTTCGATAGGGGGGGGGGGCTCAAAACTTAGTTGCCAACCTAATACATTAGATCTTGTACTAGATGAAAGTTGACCACGAACATTAGGGCCGCCACTAATTCGTTCGGAAATTTTTGACTTCACTGATTTATCACTAATTGCGTTCGGACACATCACTAATAGGCGTTCGGACGCGTTTAGAAACGTTCTGACGCGTTCGGAAATGTTCGGACGCGTTCGAAAACGTTCGGACGAGCGCCCGAACGCATCCGAACGTTTCCGAAAGCGTCCGAACGTTTCTGAACGCGCTCGAACGCCTATTAGTGATGTTTCCGAACGCGTCTGAACGCAATTATTGAAGTTATTAGTGAACTAAAGTCCGTTCGGGAGCCGTCCGAACGTATTAGTGGCGGCCCTTAGATAGTCAACAGATGGAATCGGATTAAATTTTTCTATTATATACTTGATATTTTGTTTAACCACTTGTATCTCCTTTATGAAAAAATTTTTGTTCGCCTCCCTCAATCACTGGATTCTCACTGCGTACCTAGCTTTTTTCGAGATATCGCCTCTTGAATTTTTGATTTGATCTATTTTTCGTACATATGTTTGTGTTTTTGTTATGTAGATTTACTGATAATTATTAAAATTTCAATATATATTTTTTTATTACTATGAAATGTCCTAGAGTCATGAGCTATTGGGGATGACCCAAAAGTTCTCGGACTACACTTTTCATCTTTCACTTTTTATACTCTATCGATAGAGTATAAAAAGTGAAAAATGGAATGTGAAGTCCGAGAACTTTTGGATCAACCCCCGTATGATTTCACAACTTTCGACTGACTAACTTAATGACATAGACAGGTTTAAAATAAAAATGTGTAAAAATTATAACAAATAAAAAAGACAAACTATAGTCCGTTTCGGCACTAGGATCCTCGTTACGGGCGCTCGTTACCGAGCACACTCATCACGACCTCTCGTTACAGAAATGCTAAAAATTCAATTTTTTCATACACAAAAATTGAAAAAAGTTGTTTATGATTTCCCTCTCCCCCATTTTTGAAATCCTGGCACGCCCCTGACAGGTTGTAACAAGCGATTTCTGTAACGAGAGGCCGTAACGAACGGTCGTGAATTCGCGTCGTAACGAGGGTCCTAGTGCCTCCGTTTCAGCTCCAACTATAAAAAAAGCTGGACCCAAAATTCAAAATCCGAAGTGTCCAGTTTTTTATAATTGGGGCTGAAACGGACTATAAGGATTTTTAAAAATATTAATTTGTATAAACAATTTTTTGCTACAATTTTTCCTAGTTTGTCTTTTATAAGGCAAGATTATAGGCATAAGAAAAGGGTCTAGAATTTGGTATACCTTATGTTTAACTAATAAATTCCAAAAAATGGATAGTGTATACAGAGTGAGCCAACAAAAAAACCGTACTTTTGCGTTTTTTGGTGAAAAATTTTCATTTTAGAAAAGTTTTCGCCAAAAAAAAACGCAAAAGTACGGCTTTTTTGGCTTACCTTGTAATGAGGCCACATGTGTTTCAGTACCAAATATAGTTACGCAATTGGCCAGGCATGGCTCCATCATACCCGAAGTAGCTCTAACTGTTGCATAATAAATTATTGGAATCGGATTTAAAACGAAAAAAATTAGCTAACATTATTTTTTTACGGTCTCATAGTTTGCGTAGGTTGAAACACATGTGGAGGGGCAAGGGGGCGAAAAAGTTGGCCACCCACCCATCACACAATGGGTGACATCACCCATGAGTGGTATCACCCAATGACCTAATCACCACCCAGAGTGATTCTGGGTGATGGCACCTTTTCGCCCCTCTGGTGGAGGCAACAGTGTTGTATTTGTTTACAAATTTTTGCTTTGTTTACAAGCTTTCAAATTCAAAACAGAAAATATTTTTTTTAATGAGCTAACAGAATTTTCGGCATTGTTCGCCCTAAAAAATGAGACCAAGTTTATTGTGATATGATATAAGACTATGGAGTTATAAGCAATTCAGTAAAATAGGTGCTTTTATTGGTTTAAAAGCACCTATTTAACTATAAATGCTTATAACTCTATAGTCTTGTATCATATCCAAGCAAACATGGTCTTATTTTTTAGGGCGAATAACGCAGAAAATTCTTCTGTTAACTTACTTTAAAAAATATTTTTCTCTTTTGAATTTTTGAAGGCTTGTAAACAAATCAAAAATTTGTAAACGAATACAACACTGAGAGGCAGTAACACAAAAATAAGTGAATGGTAAATAAGGTTTAAAACGAGATATGTTTCTTAGATATGAGGATAAGGTGTTTTTCCCTTGTTTAGTTATAGTTTTGTTGAATCCGGGCTCTCGGTAACAGCTTGGCTAGGTGCTCTTTCTTCCAACTTAGTTCGGTATCTTGAAAATAGGGCATTGATGATCTCACCGACTAACAAATCACCACCGTTTGTCTAAAAAATTGTTGAGATTTTTGATCTCGAAAATCGAGACTCTCGAAATCGGAATCTCGATTCACAAATCTCGATTTCGACAACCCTACTTCCCCAGTTAGGAACCTAGAATACCTAAAACATACTTGTATAAGTCTCAACAAAAAAACTCCATCAGGTCTCAAGAACTTCGAAATGAAATCGCTTAGAAGTCTCTGATCGCGAACAGTCGAATAATCGGAAATCACTCCGGTGACTCGTAGATATTTTTCGACAAAACCTCGCTGGAAATTTTTGAAAACGGTAGCCAAGAACCAGTAGAAAAAGGAGAGAATTGATAGAAATCCAACGAAGGCGAACCAGAACCAGAAGAAAATGTAGATCTTTTCGTTGAACCTAAAGAATGAAATTTTACAATTTTCACATGGAATACCCGGAGTACCCCCTATCGGGGTACTCCGGGTATTCCATGTGAAAAATTTTTTGGAACTCAGTTTGAACCAATCGATTTCTCGTGCCCGAAAACCCTTCGACCAAAAATCAGCCAACTTGAAGGAAAAAAATTTTTTCGAGAAGTGTACATGGCGTGCAAACTTTTGTTATGCCCAAAAATTTACATATTGATCATGAGAACACATTGAACAGTCCATCTGTGGATATTACCCAACACCCTGACATTGAAATCGCATAGTGTCACTCGTGGAAAATGTCCGGATTCTTCCCATGCTCGACCGGCGATCAAATCCTTAAGAATTCCAAGACCCCAGAAGGTGTATTGCGGACCGAGAAATGCGTTCAAAATGACGAACTGTGCAACCACGTTTAAAACATAGAGAAGTTTGGTGAATAGATATAAGCCAGTTAGGTAAACTCCTTTGCGTTTGCCAAAACTTGTCAGGAAGAAACTTGCTGAAATATAGGTTTTCAAGAACCTTTCTACTTGTAGGGAGTTGATTCCATGTAAAAGAGCATAAAATTCTAAGAATTTTTTGCTGTTGGACCACTACTTGAAAATCTAACCGTAAAAAGTTATGAGCAAAAAAGTTCAAACGAGTTTGAGTATTGAAACGAAGGGATTGAATTTTAAAAAATTCAGTTTTTCATAACTTTTTACGGTTAGATCTTCAAGTAGTGGTCCAAAAGCAAAAAATGCTCAGAATTTTATGCTCTTTCACACGGAATCAACTCCCAAAATGAAATTATACATGTTTTTAATTCTTTTTGCATTTCCAGTGCTTCGACTAGATGCGTAGCGGCTTTGTTCACTTGAGCACTTCTTGTTCCTTTATCGAACTTCTTCCTTACCATTGCAGCACTGTTCAACACACTTTTCACATTTATTCCTAAAAAGTTTGTTTAAATACCGCTGTGGTTGACACTGCTTCAAGGTCGAAATTAGCTAAGAGTCATTCGGTGACCACCATGATGTAGTGGTCCGGTGCGCTGCCAAGGCTATGGCATCACCGACTCTTCCAAGGGTTCGGTTCCTCCTTATGTCCAAAAGATTTTTCCTTGACTGGAGTTTGGCAACCGTCACCCGCGTCTGAAAAGTCCTGAAGTGAACCCCCTAGTCTGTGATCCGCACGCTGGAGGGTCACAACAAATTTCGACCTCAAGCTGCGCGCACCTTTGTGTTTGTTTCATAGGATATAAACCTCAAAAAACGTTTTTTCCATATATACAGGCACGGCGCCGAAGCTTGAACATGCTTCCCTGACCCTGATTCAGGGTAGCATATTGAAAAATTTTTTGCTCAAAAATCGAATTTGTTCAAAAATTCAATATTTCACAAAAAATTCAAAAAACATTTTTTTGTGAAAATCAATTTTTTTGGTGACACCAAAATTATTCAATTTGAAAACCTTTTTGGGTAATTGAAACGAAAATTTGCAAAAAATTTCAAATATTTTCGTTTCAATAACTAATTTAGTTGGTCGTTGATTGGCAGATCGTCCGATCTGGCAAGTTAAGCAACGTTGGGCCCGCAGGCATTTTTTATATTTCCTTTTTTACCAGAATTTCCATCCCAACTTCGCCACAATATATTAGGAGCCATGAAAGCAAGTGCTTGTAAAAGCAAAACCGCGGGAACCCATTGATAGTATGAAATGATTGCTTCTCCATCTTGACTAGCTGTTTCAACACACGCATCTTCATGCTGACCTTAGAAAGAAGAAGAGTGGAAAAATTTTTAGGCTAGAGACGAACCGACCTTCATTCCTACAGCCTTCAACGAAATACGTCGATTTGGCGAAACAATACGTCTCGGTATACTCTTCCCATTGACTGGGAAACTCGGCTGGAAGCCAACACTGTATCGGCCGTTTCACATAGAGCATGCCCATGAGGCTCACCCCGACTATGAAGATCAAAAGTGGGGTGAAACGGTAGTTGAGCTCGTTGATGGGATCACCACCATCGTCTTCATGTCGGATAAATTTTAAGAGATCTCCGGCAAGGAAATCCATGAGGAAACTCAACAAATCATCAATTTTTTGGGTAGAAATTTTTCTCGAGAAAAAGCAAGCAAGCACGATCTCGTGTAAAAAACAATTCAAAGTGACCTCGAAAAATGTTGAATAAGAATCCAAGAGTGAAAACTAGGTATAGTCCGTTTCAGCCCCAACTATAAAAAAGCTGGACCCAAAATTCAAAGTTCGAAGTCAGCATCCGTCCGATCTGGCAAGTTAAGCAACGTTGGGCCCTCAGGTTCGATCCCTGGAAAAATTTTTGTTCCATTGTTTATAAGAAAAGTTTTTTGTATATCAAAATTTTTGCCCTAGTGGGATCGAACACCTGCGGGCCCAACGTTGCTTAACGTGCCAGATCGAATGGGATGCTGACTTCGGACTTTGAATTTTGAGTCCAGCTTTTTACAGGTGGAGCTGAAATGGACTATAACCAAAGAGAAAGATGCCTATAGGATAATCTCCATTTTATGTTTGACAACTAGCACATAAAATTTCTAGCTGGCAATGTCGCAAAACTGGAAATGATGATTCGATAGTAGGCATAAACGTGTAACATAAAAAAGTTGATTGAATTTGATGTAATCAAAGGCAATAAAATCGCTTCCATTTATGAGAAAAAAGACGAAAGAGGCAACTTTGTTTGCCTTTTTTTTATTCCTAGATAAACATGACTCAAGGGTTTCGTTTCAATAACCCAAAATAATTTTCAAATTGGATAATTTTGGTGTCATTTTGTTCGTCTCATTTAGCTATAGAAAATTATAGCTACAATATTCATTTTATGAAAATTGAAAAAATCGATTTAAAAATTCAAAAAAGTTTGTGTATTACAACGAAAACATGAACGCAAATTCAAATTTCAAACGCAATTCTCTCCAAAACTACAACGATTCAGACACATGCATGATGCGGCGTCATGACACTGCGCCATGGCGCTGCATCATGACGCCTCATCATGGCGCTGTGTCATGATACTGCATCATAACACTGCTTCATGACACCGCATCATGGCGCTGTGTCATGATACTGCATCATAACACTGCTTCATGACGCCGCATCATGGCGCTGTGTCATGATACTGCATCATAACACTGCTTCATGACGCCGCATCATGACACTGCGTCATAACACTGCGTCATGACGTCGCATCATGATACTGCGTCATGGCGCTGCGTCATAACACTGCGTCATGACGTCGCATCATGATACTGCGTCATGGCGCTGCGTCATGACGCCGCATCATAGCGCTGCGTCATAATACTGCTTCATGACGCCGCATCATGACACTGCGTCATGGTGCTGCGTCATGACGCCGCATCATGGCGCTGTGTCATAACGCCCCATAACGACACATCGTCATAGCGCAGCGTCATGATGCGGCGTCATGACACATCATCATGATACTGCGTCATGATGCGGCGTCATGACGCTGACTTTAGCATGTGTAAGTACCCGAACATAGTCGATTTTTGATAAAGATTTTATCGTATTTTGTCTTTTTTTTTATAACAAATCTAGTTAGACAACTGACCTGTGTTAGAATTGAGTGCCTTCCAAACAAAACTCGGCACATAAAAACAAATGGCCTGAAGAGCGAGAACCAGAGGTACCCATTGGTAGTAGGAAATTTGGATTTTCTCTCGTTGAGAATAATTGTGGTTGATCTCGTCATCTATTGGCAAGTAATAACTGCCCTTAATAAAGCAATATGTTTCTGCATATCTGAAAATTTTTTAGTCCGATTCATGAGAACAGTTGAACACAAGTTGGCGCTCTGTGGTACAGTGGAGAGAGAACCCAACAGTCCGATCTGACAAGTTAAGCAACGATGGGCCCGCAGGTTCGATCCTCTATAGCAGGATTTATACTTCCGCCGCGACACGACAGCGCATTTTTGTGTTGAGCGACGCGAGTTGGCGCTTATAGTCTGTCGCGCGACGGAAGTATAAATCCCAAACTTTTGATTTAAAAAATTTTAATTCGGATAGCAAAAAAAGTTTTGGCCCATTAAAATATTTTTTTGAAAATCAAAAGTTTTGATCCACGGGGGATCGAACCTGTGCGGGCCCATCGTTGCTTAACTTGCCAGATCGGATGGTCGGCTTCTCTCTCCATTGTACCACGGAATTCCAACTTTTTTCAATCGTTCTCGTGAAACGGACTATAATTTTAATTATATTTTTATTTTGAAACTTACTTTTCCCAAGCTCCAGTGTATTCTGGTGGCACCCAGCACTAAAATGAGAAATTATACTTTTTCCATCTATTCCAGTAGAGTAATTTCAGATAGCGAGTGAGGAGAGGATGTCCTAACCCTGAATCAGGTAAAAAAGAGTGTGTATTGAAGCGAAAATTAAAAATTTTCGATTTTTCTTCTGAAAATCATCGTTCTAGGAGTAATTTTATGCGAGAAATCAATAGCGATAAAAATATAATTACCCCTAAAACGATGATTTTTAGAAGAAAATTCGAAAATTTTTATATTTTCGCTTCAATACATAATCTTATTTTCCTGAATCAGGGCTAGGAAAGCATTTAAGAAAAAGCTTGCAAATTTTTGAAAAAAGGTGCTTGCTTTAAGCTACAATGCTCAGAAAATTTGATTTTTGTTATTTTCGACAGTTTTAACTAAAAATCAGGTTGGAGGAACATTATGACTTTTTTTCAATTTCACAAATTTTGGACAAAAACATGGGGTAAGGGGAAATTTTCTCTCTGCCCTTCGATCAGGCCGGGGAGTAGGGAGCGCTCTCTCTCTCCCCGAAATTTATGCCTCTGATCTATTCCAACCTGTATCGGCTTGCCGACATATTGAGTAGCAGCCATAGTTATAGCCGCCAATGCTATTATACTAGCTGTGTATTGGTAGTTTAGCCGATCTATAATATCATTGGATTGATAACTGCGCCGGATTTTTGTAATATACGGAGCTAGAGCGCCAATCATCGTGCCTAGGGATTAGGCCTATTTAGGCTAGAAATAAGAAAGTACAGGGTGTATCAAAAAACTGAAAATTGGGCGATCTTTTCATGTTTGTTCGACCCGAAAATTTTTTTTCAAAATGACCTTATTCGTAAAAAATTGAAAAATTCGACAAAAATCGAAAAATTCAACAACAACCGAAAAATTCGTAAAAATTCGCCAAAAATGGAACAATTCATCAAAAGTTTGAGCGATTTTTTCATGTTTTTTTCGATCCGAAAATTCTTTTCAAAAATAACCCTATTAGGGTTAATTTTATGCGAGAAATCGATTGCGCGCATTCCCGAAGCTTGAAAACGTTCCCCTGATCCTGATTCAGTGAATCTGGGTGTGTGTATTGAAGCGATGACCAATTTTTCTTTGATTCAGAATCTGGAAAGCGTTTTCAAGCTTCGGGAATGCGCGCAATCGATTCGCCGTATAAATTTACCCCCAGAAAGCCATTTTCAGGCAAAAAATCTAAAAATTTTCGATTTTCGCTTCAATACACACTCACCGATTCCCTGATTCAGGATCAGGGAAGCTTGGAAATGTGCACAATCGATTCCCCGCATAAAACTAGCCCTAATAGGGTTATTTTTGAAGAAAAATTTTCGGGTCGAAAAAACATGAAAAAATCGCCCAAATTCCAGTTTTTTATACACCTTATAAATCATTCATTGTTGTCTGATTTTCAATAAATCTGATTATTGAAACGACTGATGAACATTACAACAAAATTCTTATGGTTGTCACATACGGCGCGCAAAAAAAACCGAAAAGTGCATGGTACGGGTCAAAAGTAAAAATATATTTCGCCAATCGACTCAGCTCGCCAAGAGCTTCGAGTACAATATCATGGGGGATGGGGGTTTTCTCCATGGCCGAGTGGCTAACGTGCTCGGCTTTCACCCATAAGACATGGGTTCGAATCTCAGCTCAAATTTAAGGTTCTCCAAATTTCATGAAAAATTTTGAAAAAAGCTGGTACATGGTTAGATAACTTTTTTTCAAAAAATTTTTTTGAATGTTGCTCAGAAGCTTAAAATAACAGAATATACCGAAAATTTGAAGGAGTATTCCCGTGTTAAATGACGCAGAATGGGATTGAACTTCTGCCATATGAATCATAAATTTTTTATTAAAAAAACCAATGATAGGAAAAAATTTTCATGTAATTTAAAGAGTTTTTGCTTTTACAACTTTTTATGATTCGCTAAAATAAAAAGTTTGACCCTTGACCTGGGATCGAACCCGTGCCAATAACGTGAACGGTGAGCGTCCTAGCCATTAGGCCATACGCGCCCCGCTTTTTGTAACAAGAGTTTAAGAAAAGGAAAAAAGAAAAAATTGCATTCCTATTTTTTTCGCGTCACGAAAATGTTGCGTTCACTCAAGGAAATCATCATGGATAATTTGTCATCTGAGTTGATTAATTGCATGTTCGAATGAATAAAGACGTTTTAAGGGACCAGTCCGATGGGGAAAAAGTTGCCATTTTTGTAAATATTCGAAAAATTCATGAAAAATGGAGCAATTTTTGTTTTCAAGGCATGTTCTGAATCATTGTAGTTTTTGAGATAATTGCGTTTGAACTTGCTCATGTTTTCGTTGTAATATACAAACTTTTTGAATAGAGTACTGTTCTTTAATCTAAAGGTGTAGAGGACCCCCCAATAAAAATCGATTTTTTAAATTTTCACAAAATGAACATTGTAGCAATGTTTTGCTAACTCTATGAGACGAATAAAATGACACCAAAATTACCAATTTGAACATTGTTTTGGGTTATTGAAACGAAAACATGAATCAGAATTTTCGTTTCAATAACCCAAAACAATTTTCAAATTGGATAATTTTCGTGTGATTTTGTTTGTTTCATTTAGCTATAAAAAATTGCTACAATGTTCATTTAATGAAAATTGAAAAAATCGATGCAAAAATCAAATTTTCAAGAAAAATCGAAAATTTGAATTTCTCAAAAAATTAAAATTTCAAGAAAAATAAAAAGTTCGAATTTAAAAAAAAATCGAATTTTGAAATTTGAATTTGCGTTCATGTTTTCGTTGTAATATATAACTTTTTTGAACTTTTTGCGAAAAAATCGATTTTTGCATTGATTCTTTAAATTTTTATAACATGAACATTGTATAGTTAAATGTGACTAACAAAATGACACCAAAATTATCCAATTTGAACATTGTTTTGGGTTATTGAAACGAAAGCCCTGATTCATGTTTCCGTTTCAATAACCCAAAAAATTTTTCAAATTGGATAATTTTGGTGTCATTTTGTTCGTCTCATTTAGCTATAAAAAATTGCTACAATGTTCATTTTATGAAAGTTTAAAAAATCGATGCAAAAATCGATTTAAAAATTCAAAAAAGTTTGTGTATTACAGCGAAAACATGACGAAAATTAAAATTTGAAACGCAATTATCTCGAAAACTACAACGATTCAGAACATGCCGTAAAAACAAAAAATGCTCCATTTTTCATGAATTTTTCGAATATAAAATTTTTACATAGTTTTTTTGAGTGGACTGACTGGTCCGTTTAAAAAATATGACACAATATGGCTATAAATTTTACAGTTTATAATCGATCCAAATTTTTGCGCAATATTTATTTGTAAACAAAATTTTTGCGACGTCTCATCTAATTCAAAACTTTGGCGGACATATCAAGTTTAATAGGAAATTTAATGGGGCAATTTTTCGAAGTATTATTATAAAAGAATATATATATCAAGGACACACTCCTTCTTCTGGAAATAGTTTTCCGTGTCGATCGATGCCCGTAATACAGACTACGTTGGGAACATGCGCGACAGAAGCACAGAAACAAACTGGTTCTTCTTCTTCTTCGCTCCCACTATCCTCGTGAAACGACGTGGGATCAAAGACGGCCACTCTCTTTGATTCCAAATTGCCTATATTTTTGGTATGACCTCACTCAACGGTTGGTGCAACAAAAAACCTAAGAGGATCTTCAATCCAATTAGTAAAAGAATGGAGAAGATTATTAGAAAGATTTTGGAGCTACTACGCAATAGGAGGGGGGCCACTCATATAAAAAAATTTTCAAAATTTTTTTCTGGAAATGACCTCTCTAGGGGAAAAACATGGTGTCCTAAAAAATGGGAAGTTTTTTTTATGATTTTTTCAATTTTCACCAAAATAGCCCTTAGGGATTTTTTTATTGAAAAATTGCCATTTTTGGGGGACATCCTGTGTATATTCATAAAATTCATGAAAAATGGAGAACTTTTAGTGCTGACAGTAAATTCGGAATCGTTCGACGGCTTCGAGATAATCGCGTGTGAAGTTTCGACTGTGTATTACAACGAAGACATGAACGTATTGTTTAAATCCCTTTTTTTGACCCCAAGGGGGTCAAAAACTCGAATTTTCAAAAAGTTCTCCAAATTGGTGTCAGGGGAACACGAATCTGAAGGAGTTTTTTGATTTTGATCTCGAGAAAGTACTTCTACAAGAGGTGTACCCCGAAAAAGACTTAAAACTTTGTATTCCCTGAATCAGGGTCAGACAAGCATTTTCATGCCTCGGCAATGCGCGCAATTGATTCCCTAGAAAAACCCTCGAAAATTTCGTCCAAAATCGACTTCTATAGTTAAATATCGACATTTTGAAGTAATTTATTACATTGAAAACTCACATTTTTGAAAAAGACTGTATATTGACACGAAAACATGAGATACAGCGAAAAATGCCGAAATTCGATGTATTTTTTGAACGCCAAATACTTATGATACAACCCAATACATAAAAATACTCATGTTAGGACGTTCCCGTACGTTGCTCTCGTTGTACCAGTGGAAAGTGTCGCCCAGACGTAGGCTAACAGAGATCACTCCGGAAAAACCTTTGTGACTTCATCCGGAATCGAACCGAGGACCTTTGACACTGTTGCCAGCATCTCTAGCCACTCAGCCACCGCCATCTGGTGATGATGCTTACTCCACTTTTACAGTTATCTATTAGACTGGTACAACACTCAAAATATTCTTTGAATTCTTGTAAAAAAATCAAAAAAAGAAAACAATAATAATCCAGGTATACCAACAAAAACTTTTTTGAAGAGCACAAAAATAATCATAAGGTAGAGGAATTAAGTGACTCCGGCGATTTTATCGTCAACGCACATCAAAAGTTGAAGAGTCTTCCACACACACATTCTACTACCGTGTGTCTGTCTCCCCTCCGACAATTCACAGTTGGTTCTTCACTTGCATTTTGCGAGTGCCAAGGCCAAATTTTTGTGTCCCCTCACACAACAATTCGACACATGCGGCACGCACAATGCGTGACATGCACAAGAGCATGCAAAACGCGAAAAAACGGATGAAAGGTTTTTGTTTCTGATGCAATCCGAGAGCCAAAAGTCAAAATTGAACATTGATCACACACACAACGGCTGGATGCAGATAATGCATATTCTTTTCGAAAATCCTCCTTGTTTGTCCATTGGAAAGGCATAACGATTGGAAAATTTATTGCGCGAACAGATGGAAGAAAAAATTTCATGTATAAGCTTAAAGGACCAGTCCACTCGGAAAAAAAACACTATGAAAAATTATATATTCAGGAAGTTCATAAAACATGGAGCATTTTTTGTTTTTACGGCATGTTCTGAATCGTTATCGTTGTCGAGATAATCGCGATTAAATTTTGAATTTGGGTTCATGTTTTCGTTGTAATACACAAACTTTTTTGAATTTTTTGCACTAAAATCGTCAAATTCCAATATAAATCTCTTTACTGTTTTTGTTTGAAGTTGGCGATTGTTGAAAGATCTGTGTATTACAACGAAAACGTGAACACAGTGGAAATTCGTCATAAGCAATACCGACGATGAAGGGCGTTACAAGCCCATTGTTCTTGATCATCCCATTCATGTGTTGTTTGAACGATCGTTACGTCCAGTTCTTGTATATGCCGAAAGTTCGTCCCTGAATCAATAAAAGTGGTATATTGACGCGAAAATTCAAAATTGGTTTGGCAGTTTTCGTAAGTCGATGAAAAACGAAAAAAATTTTAAATTTTCTCGTCAATACACACAACCTTTATTGATTCAAGGACGAATTTTACTGTGTTCATGTTTTCGTTGTAATACACAGATTTTTCAACAATCGCCAACTTCAAACGCAATTACCTCAAAAACTATAACGATTCAGACACATGCCATAAAAACAAAAAATGCTCCATTTTTTACGAACTCTCTGAATATCAGCACAAAGGGCAACTTTTTTCCTACCAGATTGGTCCTTTAAACAAAAATTTTTTACTAAAAATATACAACAAATACGAATTCGCGAAAATTTTGTTGCCACCGAAAATAATGGAGCATGAATATGGATGAATTATGTATTAACGTTCTTCTAATCGGCAAATAAACCGTCGGAGTCAAGCCCATAACAAGAGACGAATACGAACTACTTGTTGCATATAACACAAATCTTTTTTGTTGTATTTACAGAAGCCGTGACATTTCTTTATAAAAAGTAGAGTACAAATTTTTTTCTGAGTTTGACTTTGTATAGAAGTGTGTTCATATGTTAAGTAGAGTAAAAGTTGAGTACTTTTTCACTTTATTTGGAAAGAGAGAAAATCCGGTTTTCGGTCTCTGTCATTCGAAAAAATACATTAGAGAAAGTTAAATTACAACTGTGTGTATTTTGCAAAATAAGTCTATGCAAAATTTTGGAGCTACTACACAATAGAAAGGGGGGGGAGGGGTCACCCACGTGAAAAAATTTTGGAAATTTTTTCTTTTTACCACTCTAGGGGGTAAAAACATGCGGGAAATCCGAATTTGATATTTATGAAGCGAAAAAAGATTCGGGGAAGGCCTGTGTATTAAAGCGAAAAAAAGCGAAAAGTTGCAAAAATGTGATTTTTCGTGTAATGCCGAGCTTTCTAGAGAAACAGCTACTTCGGACCTTGTGCTGAGTTGAAGAACTCGCAACAGTTCTGACCATCCGAAGAGGATGTTACTACTAAGCAAAATCTTTTGGCCTAAAGCGGGGTTTGAACCAGCCTTGAGGGGCGTCTGAAACAAGCCCAGTACCACCGAACCATGGGACCCTTTGAGTAACCTCTCCAAATTCTACTCTAGTCATAACGTTCGACTTCCGCTTCAATGCGCAGGCCTTCCCTGAATCAGGAAGTGTTTTTTTGCTTCGAAAATGTCAAATTCGAATTCCCCGCATGTTTTTACCCCTAGAGGGGTCATTTTCAAAATTTAAAAAAATTTCTTCACGTGGGTGACCCCCCCCCCCCCCTCTTATTGTGGTAGCTCAAAAATTTTATTCTTTATTACAAATTTTCTCATGAAGAGCATCACAAACAAGTTTCCCAGCCTTAACCAAGTCTTCTAAATTTATATGCGAAATAGCAATCCGAATTCCGTTTGCTACCACAAGCCGTTGGGGATCTTCATCTGAACCCGACCAGAATCTGAAAATATGAGTAAAAATCGTCGAAAATAGGGGGTGGATAAAAAAATTTACTTATATCCATCACTGACTAGTACATCATACTTTTGACGAATGAAACCAACAATTTCCGTCGAATTGTATTGAGGAGGTATTTGAACAAAGACAAAATAGCCACCCTAAAAAACAATCTGCATGATCAAAAAACCTTGGTTTTCAACTAGCCTCTGGCTTATAGACAAGTGAACAATTGCCCGGAAGATTGTCTTCAAGAATTTTTAGTATACATCTCATTTTAGCCTTAAAGTAGTATTATTTTCTAGTGTTGCTCGACGTTAAAAAAGTGACAATTTTTTCATCAATAAATAATCGAATTTTGAGCTAGTTATATTGTTCGTTTATGGTCACACAATGGAGAAAAATTTACCATCATTGTCGCCATGAACAAATTATATCGTGCCCAAAATTCGCTTATTGGCACTTCTATAGTTTTGCGCTCACCAAATCAAAAGCTCGATTTTTGCCAAAAATTTGTTAAAAATCGATTTTTTTATATCGAAAATTCGAATTTTTGACCAAAATCAAATTTTTGGAAAAAATAGAATTTTTGACTAAAAATCAAATTTTTGGGGAAAATAGAATTTTTGCTAAAAATTTTAATTTTTTCCAAAATTCGATTTCTCAAAAAATCGAATTTTAGTCAAAAATTCGAATTTTTGACTAAAAATCAAATTTTCGGAGAAAAAATAGAATTTTTGCCAAAAATTTGATTTTTAGTCAAAAATTCGAATTTTTGGAAAAAATCGAATTTTTGCCAAAAGTTCAATTTTTAGTCAAAAATTCGAATTTTTGACAAAAATGCTATTTTTTCCAAAAATTCGATTTTTTGAGAAAATCGAATTTTTGACTAAAAATAGTACACACCAAGCATCGTCTACGAAGATTCTGCGTGTACTTATGCACTTTCGGGTACACACCATCATCTATCGAGTCAATTTTAAAGGTGAGCGCGAAACTATAGAAGTGTCATACCGATCGTGACCAGGATTTTGTCACTTTTGTAACTTTGAGCATCACTATTTTTTTTTAAAAACCCTATAAAACCCCACTTGGTTTTCATATCTTATATATTTGATCAATTTCGTTGCTTCACCATTCTCTAACAGATCTGCAACAATCCCAGCCGTATAGGTGTTTAATCCGCCACCAGAATAGAGGATTGCACTAAAAGAGGCCATTTGAAAACAATAGACCAATTTTGTGATCACCTGTTTATCCAATATTTTTGTTTCAGCTCTAATGGCAATTCCATCCATCCCAAACGTAGGCCAGGAGAAAGAAGTTTGGAAAAACTCCCATTTGAAACTATGTGTCCACGACCATAATCAGGGTCAGAGCTTGAAAAATGAATCTTCGGAAATTACAAAAAAGGGATCTTTGTGATTTTAGATTCAGGGGAAGCCTGTGTATTGAAGCGAAAAGTAGCAAAAATCGCATTTTTGCGACTTTTCGTTTCAATACACAGGCCTTCCCTGGATCAGGGAAGCATTTTTTCGCTTCGAAAATGTCAAATTCGGATTTCCCACATGTTTTTACCCTTAAGGGGACATTTTTATAAAATAAATTTTGAACATTTGTTCACGTGAGTGGCACCAACCCCCCCCCCCTCCCCTATATTGTGTAGTCTCCCAGATTTTTATATAAAAAATTC
>OZJO01000413.1:16401-36369 GCA_900406225.1 Acrobeloides nanus
AAGCGTGAAAATGCTTCCTTGACCCTGATTCAGGGAAATAGATGTGTGTATTGAAGCGAAAATCGAAAAATTTTGAAATTTTTCCTTCAAAATCATATTTCTGGGGATAATTTCATGCGGGGAATCGATTGTGCGCATTCCCGAACCTTGAAAACGCTCTTCTGATCTTGATTCAGGGAAATTAGTACATGTTGGATTTTCGCTTCAATACACACTCTTATTTCCCTGAGTCAGGGTCAAGGAAGAGTTTTCATGCTTCGGGAATGCGCACAATCAATTTTTCGCATGATTTTATCTCTATATAGGCTGTTTTGGCAAAAAATTTTTTTAGAGAATATTCCCTTCTTTTTACCCCTCCTTTAAAAATCGAATTTTTGTTTAAAAATCGTACACACCAAGCATCGTCTACGAAGATTCTGCTTATACTTATGCACTTTCAGTTACACACCAAGCAGCATCTATCGAGTCAATTTTAAAGGTGAGCGCGAAACTATAGAAGTGCCATACCGATCGTGACCAGGATTTTGTCACTTTTTGTAACTTTTTTTTAAAAAGAAATCCTATAAAACCCCACTTGGTTTTCATATCTTATATATTTGATCAATTTCGTTGCTTCACCATTCTCTAACAGATCTGCAACAATCCCAGCCGTATAGGTGTTTAGTCCGCCACCAGAATAGAGGATTGCACTAAAAGAAGCCATTTGAAAACAATGAACCAATTTTTGTGATCACCTATTTGTCCAATATTTTTGTTTCAGCTCTAATGGCAATTCCATCCATCCCAAACGTAGGCCAGGAGAAAGAAGTTTGGAAAAACTCCCATTTGAAACTATGTGTCCACGATCATAATCAGGGTCAGAGCTTGAAAAATTAATCTTCGGAAATTACAAAAAAGGGATCTTTGTGATTTTAGATTCCGGGAAAGCCTATGCATTGAAGCGAAAAGTCGCAAAAATCGCATTTTTGCGACTTTTCGTTTCAATACACAGGCCTTCCCTGGATCAGGAAAGCGTTTTTTCGCTTCGAAAATGTCAAATTCGGATTCCCCACATGTTTTTACCCTTAAGGGGACATTTTTATAAAATAAATTTTGAACATTTGTTCACGAGAGTGGCACCAACCCCCCCCCCTCCCCTATATTGTGTAGTGTCTCCCAGATTTTTATATAAAAAATTCCACCCCTCACTCACGGTTTATCATAACCAAAAATACGCCCATGACAGTTTTCGGAATAATGCAGAATATTATATACATCATCACAGATTACAAGGACATTGTATTTTCTAGCAAGATTCACTAGTTTTTGGCAGTTTTCTGTAAAAAATTATCAGTCATGATTTGTTTTATTTTTTTAAATTCGTCAAAAAAGAAAAATTGTAAAATTCGTCAAAAATAAAAATTCGATAAAAAATTGGAAAATTTGTCAAAAATCGAAAAATTCGTCAAAATTCGCTTAAAATGGATTTTTGACGAATTTTCAATTTTTGTCAAAATTTTACGAATTTTTTTTAACTACCGGCAGGCATAACTGTTCCGTATGGATTGTGATAATGAGATACCAAATAAAGCACAGAAGAATAACGGCAATGTTTTCTATCGACCTCAATATTTTCGAGCTCTTCGGACCATTTTTGCTCGAGCTCCTTTAAATTAACACCGTCTTCGCCAATTTTTACTAAATTCAAAAATTGAACAAAAATAATAAGAAAAAAATTGAAGCATTTTTTCTTTTACGTTATTACATGAAAATCTAATCGTAAAAAGTTATGAGCGAAACGAAATTTCGAAAAAAAATTTCAAACGAGTTTAAAAATTGAAACGAAAATAAAACAACAAACCTGCACTCAGGCAAAATCAGATTACTTATTGAAACGATTTAATCAAACATTATAAAATTCAAAACGTTGGTATTTTTGGAATTAAGACATAGAATAAAGTTTTTATAACTCGCCGAGACGAATAAAATGACACCAAAATTATTGAATTTAAAAGATTTTTTGGGTTATTGAAACGAAAACCCTGAATCTTAATTCCAAAAATGTCAACGTTTTGAATTTTATAATGTTTTATTTCCGTTTCAATAAACAATCTGATTTTGCCTGAGTGCATGGTTGTTGTTTTATTTTTGTTTCAATGTTTAAACTCGTTTGAAAATTTTTTTCGAAATTTTGTTTCGCTCATAACTTTTTGTGGTTAGATTCTTAAGTAGTGCCGTAAAAGAAAAAAATGCTTCAAATTTTGTGCTCTATCACATGGCATCAACTCTACCAAAAATGGACTGGTCCTTTAAACCAGAAATTTTGTCAAATTTTTGAGCGTACTTGCCTGTTCGAATAGGAAACTCCAATGTTTTAAACATATCAATAGCGATAAAATAGGATAACTGCTCTACATAAATTACACATTTATTGGGAAAGATTTGAGTCAGCAATAGAACTAAACCCATCGTAGCGCCGGAAGTCATCACTAGATTCTCCCTAAGAAAGTAGCAAACTACTAAAATAGGGGCCCAAAATTTTTATAAAACTTTTTTTCTTACCCCAAAAGGGGTCGTTTTTAGTCGCAAAAATTGCATCTTTGAAACTTTTCGCTTCAATATACAGGCATTCCCTGAATCAGGAAAGCGTTTGTTCGCTTCGAAAATATCAAATTCGGATTCCTCGCATGTTTTTACCCCTAGAGTGATCATTTCCAGAAACAAATTTTCGAAAAAATTTTCACGTGGGTGCCTCCTCCCCTATTGTGTAGTTTTTTATACAGTGAGAAGTAGTCATAACCCGAACTTTTTAACTTCAGTTTGATAGTGACTGCTTAAAAACTTTGACAAAGATTGAAGAAACCAAGGTGGGCCTTCAACAGCACCATATTGTAAGAGGCGTGCACCGGAAGCAAGTTCAAGATCCTGAATAGAAAATTTGGCACTCTTTTACTTTAGGACTCAAGAAAATTTTGATATTTCAATGTTTTTTGGCTCATTTAACTTTTATGAAATTTCAAATTCATTCAACTTTTATGAAATAACATTTACTTATATACAAAATATAACAAATACACAATTATTTCTCTACTCTATAATTTTCAAGAGAAGCAATTTGGGACCAGAGACATAGCATCAAGACCTCTATACAGTTTTCTCTAACAATATTCAGATATGATTCAAAAAGATTTCGGTCGGCATCTATCTATCTCTCCTTGTTTTCCATTTTAAATTTCTGCCACTCGGATTCGATGTGGTTAGTAGTGCATATATAGGGAACACCATCCACGGATAGATCTTCGTAACATGTTGCACCTTTGAAGTCTTAGATGGTATAGATCTGGCTGCGGTGGGCTGGCGTTGTACATTCGTCCAAGTCATACGGGTTCTGCGCTTTCGTGGTTTCCATTCACTGGTCTTGCTGTACCATGTATAATGCTCAGGAATCTGCCAGTAGTAGTAGTTCTTCGCATTAACATCATCCTTCGGTCGGTACCATATCACTTCTTGTTTTCCATCTTGAACTTCTGCCACTCAGATTCGATGTGGTTAGTAGTCGCACCTGTTTCTGGATTCACGAAATTCACCGAAAGTTTTACAACCTGGTGTGTGTAGCCTTCTGGAAGTTCACTGGTTCGTCGATATGCAGCCCAACAGTTCGAGATTATGGTCGTACCATTCTAGAATGCAGATTGATTTCAGTAAGTAACTCAAAAAATCTTCATCTGTCTTGCCAAACAATTTGAGTAATCGTTTGTTATTTATTCCCTTTAGAGAATAAATAACAAACGATTATAACTAAACAATGTAAGTTTAGTTTCAATTAATCACAAAATTGCTTTGAAATAAAAAAAGAAATAGGCAAACGATTTGAAATATCAAAATTTGTTTAAAAGAGTAAAAATAATGAAATTTTTAGGTACTAGAGCTTTTGGCAACGCCAGTGTTTTAAACATACGTTGCTTTTGGCAACGACAAACTCGTTGCCAAAAACTCTAGTACCAATTTTTAGAGGCGAGTCCCTAAAGTAACAGAGTGCGAGAAAATTTGTTTACGATAGTCTAAATCCTCACCATTCGATTGTTAGTTGCAGTTTTCATTAATAAAGCGACTTTCTCTAAAATATGTTTTCCTGGAGCTCCAATATTCAGCATATATCTAGCTGTTATACCAAGACCTTCAAACAAAGTAACTGCTTCTTTTTCCATAACGAAATAACTGCAAATACTTACATTGCAGAACAACAATATACGGTCACCCAATTGTTTGAGAGTTCCGGGCACTAGAGATAGAAAATTCGGTCAGAAGCTTGTTAAAACGTTAGGCCGAGGCCTAAAACGATACAGGGGAGGGGGGCAAAAGTCTTGACATTGTCAAAAACGCTGAAAAGGTGTTTTCTCGTCCAGAATTGTCGAGAAAACACGTTTTTGAAATGTCAAGACTTTTGTCTCCTTGGAGGAGGAATTTTACTCCTTTGTATTTTAGCAGAACAAAAGTCCCATAAAAAACGGCAAACTTTGCTCGAAAATCCCAAAAACACCACTTTTTCAGGTGGAAAAAGGATAAAAAAAACAGCCGCCCTCCCAGAATTTTATACAAGTCAGATTTTGATGCGATTTTTTTGATAGAATATGGTTTTTGAATGTCCTTCAGTGGCGTAATTCCAGTCGACGAATGGAGGGGGTGCACATGCTTTTCAATTTTCGAAAAAAATGTTCAGCTGTTGGATGGAGGGGGTGCATATTTTTTGAAAAAATTTTAGTGTTAAGCATACATTTTAAGCAAAAAATGAACAAATTTTTTGAAAAAATGCGTGTTTTTAAGCCAAAGATGCTTTAAGGCCCGGAATTACGGGCTTGGATAACGGGATTGGGCCCGGCCCGGGCTTCGGCCCGGAGGATCCGGGTCCAACTTCGACCTCTGCGTTTAGAGGAGGAAAAAATCTGATCCGGGTCTTGGCCCATAAAGCCCGAATAACGGGCCTAAGCCCTGATGCCCGTCATCCGGGCCTAGGCCCGATCCGTTCATACTGGCCTCATGGGTCGAAGCCCGGATTACGGGCCATCCGGACTTGGGATAGATCCGGGCCGGGCTTAGGCCCGGATGATCCGGGCCAAACTTCGACCCCTGGTTTACGTTAGACTTTTTTTGGCTCACAGGGTGAGCCAAAAAAAACTGTACTTTTTTGGTGAAATTTTTTTTCAAAAATCATCTATAAGGGGTATTTTCATGAGATTTTCAAAAAAAAATTTTTTTTGAAAATTTTTCGCCAAAAAACGCAAAAGTACGGTTTTTTTGGCTCACCCTACTTGAAAAAGTGGTGTTTTTTGGGATTTCCGAGCAAATTTTATCGTTTTTTATGAAACTTTTGTTCTACTAAAATATCGTTTTAGGCCTCGGCCTAACGTTTTAATAAGACTTCCGACTGAACTCTCTATTTCTAGTGCCCGGAACTCTCAAACAATTGGGTAGCCGTATCTTTTTGTCCAACAGTGTATATAAACATAGGTAGATGGTCAAAACACGTTAAATAGATAAAGATAACTTTGAAATTTTATGAATCAACAAGTAAAAAATCAACAAACACAATTTTAACCAGGGGTACCAAGTCTGCTGATGTTTTCAGAAAAGTGCTGATTTTGAGAAATTCAAATCTGGCAAAATGCTTATTTTTCAGTGTCAAATCTGATTTTTGAGATGCAAAATTTTGTCAAATTTATAAGAAATATAATGAAAAATTAGCATTTTACTGATTTTTGCTCCTCAAATCTGATTTTTGAAATCAGATTTTCTGATTTTGAAACAAATGTTCTTGGCATCCCTGATTTTAACAGTTAAGATTGTTCGGGGATATCCCTTCTTTCTCGTTTCTCAGCCGCTGAATCAGAAGGAAATATCCGATCTCGGAACGTTTTGGACTCGTAGCAATCAACTTTCACAAAAGCTTTATCAGTTTCAGGAGTCCATAAACAATGCTTTTCATAAACCAACAGACGTCTAAAAATATCGAGATTTTTCATGTAAGAAAAGCTTCAGCTTACCTAGAACATTTCTTATTTAAAGTTTGTTCACAATTTGCTACAAGTTTTAAAGTTGGATGCTGAGGTAGTATGTCATCGGAATATCTAAAATTTAAAGTTGAACTTTTTTATATTTGTTGTGAACGTATTGGGTTGTTCTAAAAGTTCTCGGATTTTTTACATGAATTTTGGACTCGAAAATTTTTTGGGCTTATGCATTATCCCCCTCCCCAAGCTGAAAAAAAGGCTTTGGTTTAGGGGATGCGCGCAATAGGTTCCCCGCATAAAAATTTCTCCGAAAAAAATTTTCGGGTCTAAAATTCATGTAAAAAATTCGGAAACTTTTGGAACAACCCAATATTTGTGTAAAGGAGGTAATTTTTCGAAATGTAAACCAATTTCCATCAATCTATTTGCTTAAATTTATTTTTGAACGCCAATTTTATGATAATTCTATTTCCGGAACAAGCCTATCCCAATTTAAGCTGATTTCTATTCCATTTATTAGACAAACAATGTTATTCATCAATTAAAGGTGTGTCAATAGTAAATTTAGGAGAACGAAACTATTTTTGACAACAATAAAGTCTAATATATGCCGTGCTCAACAAACAAAATAACACAACAAAGAAGATAGAATAGATAGAAGTTGCGTATAAATAGTGCCAAGAAAGATGTTATATTGCTTTTTTAACTGGAGGCGTCGGCTAATTTCGTCGATTGCTGGGTATATTCATCAGGTAAGAAAATTGGGAGCTACTTCGGCTCTTTATACCATTGAACGTGGGGTCTAAAATCGAAAAAATTTTCGAAATTTTCTCAAAAATCACCCTATTCGAGGTAATTTTATGCGGGAAACACATTGGCGATGGTACTTTTGCGTAAAAACGCTTCTTCCATTTTTTAGAAAATCGAATTTTTGCATATTAGCTTTTTCGAAATATGTACTTTCTTTGTCAAAAAATTCAATTTTCTAAAAAATGGAAGCGTTTTTACGCAAAAATAACATCGCCAATGTGTTTTCCGCATAAAATTACCTTTAATAGAATCATTTTTGAGAAATTTTTGAAAAATAAAAATTTTTGATTTTAGACTACGTTCAATCAGAGGTATAAGAGCCAAAGTAGCTCCGAAAATTGATATTTAAGTAAAGTTCAAAATTTTATAATCCAGGTCAAGATGGAATATCACACAATATGCATAATCCTCATAGCATTTGTTGAACTTGCCGAATCGCGTACTTTTCGTAGGTTTTGAAAATAGATTTAGTAATTGTAGTATCGATTAGATATCACACTGAATGTGAAATTTTTCGAAAAAAGTTTTTTTCATCATCTGGAATTGACCCCTCTAGGGGTAACTATACCCCTCCCCCCTCAAGCTAAAAAAGGCTTAGACTTTGGTTTATGTTTAGGCCTAAGTCTAAGAATAAACCAAAGCCTTTTTTTATCATCTTGGGGGAATAGTGCATAAGTACCAATTTTTTGTCGAAAAATTTCATGTTCAATGGAATCGATACTAGTTCCGTAATTTTAAGTAATGGATTCAATCAACGAATGTTATCATGCTTGGAGTGAACGAAGCCAACCATCAACTTGCAGCTCAATAGCTGATTGTAAAGAAGCCGGCGCCGATTGTATTTTTAGCATTGTCACGAATCAACATATTTGCTGCAATACAAAACAAGATGCTATCTTACCAGGTTATGCGATTCAAGACAACAAAAATGTGATAGGTTTTTTTTAGAATGTCCATCAGGTCAAAAAATGTTGGCTATGGGGAAAAATAATGCAGTTGTTTGCAGAGGGCCCGACGATAGCGACACGTGTTCGGATGACTACGAATGTGTGCAAAGTGTGACAAATTTTACGAAGAATCCAGGACAACTTAATTTTGTATGCTGTAAATAAGTGATCAATAAAAATTATACAGGGTGTTCCAGCACAACCTAGCAGATAAGAAAATTCGACAGCGATAAAAGATTTTCAAAAACGGTTTTTTTTGTAAAATTTTTTATCGTTGTTGAGATATCGAATTTTCTTATCTGCTAGGTTGTGCTGAGACACCCTATACATTAGAATAAGCAAGCCTACTCATTTCTAACAACTGGGTACCAAAAAGCAATCCTTCCACTAATCACCAAAACTTTAGCCGCTAAATTCAATAAGTCCAGAAAGACTTGAGTAATTCCATAAACTTGTTTTTCCGGATAGTGTTGCTCACTAAAAAAACAAATTTACACAAGGTTTAGTGGTCAAAGTAATGTTTCTCAATAGGGAAAACATTTTTCTTGCACGAAAAAATAAGCTTAGACCTAGGCTTAGGTTAAGCCTAAGGCATAAGCCAAAGACTAAGGAAAAGGCTAAGGCCTAAGTCTAAGCCTAAGGTTGAGGCCTTACCGAAGCTTCGGTAAACTCTACCGTTTTTTACCATTTGAGCAACGTTAATTCATGCAAAAAAATTTTTTCGTGAAAATTCGGAATTTTTCGTGCAAGAAAAATTTTTTCTCTTCCCAATAAAACCGTAGTCGAGTGCTATAGCAACAGAAAAATTTACTGTGCAGATCCAGGAAGAGTCCAATGCGGTTTCCTCTTCTTATTCCCAACTTTTCGGCCCTTCTCGCGAACTCCATAAGGGGCTAAAAGCTAATTATATTTATTGAAGTCTCAGAGACATACGGTCTGTAGTAATAGCATCAAAGATGCCATTTTCACCATATCTCCACAATGAGTGTCGGCTAGCGTCAGCAATTAAAATTCCTAGAAACTTGTCAGCAATTCCATACTGTTCGAAATTTGCTAGTACAGATTGGTTGGCGGTGAGTTTTCCTTCACCCATACGAGCCGAGACACCTTCGGCTCTAGCAATTTGGTAGTTAATTTCAGTTCCAACTGTAGTGGCGCCAAAATGTGAAGCTGGTAGTATTAGGCCACCTTAAAAATTTAATTGATACACTGTGAGACATAAAACCTATTCCACTTTTAAAAAAATCGATTTTCTTGGCGGTCTTGAACCCTCGATGGAAATTTCTTTTTGTAAACGTTAGCTCAGAGTTTAATTAATCAGGGAATCTTTAAAAAAGTCTGCCCAGTTAGGTCTTCATGTTTTTGTGTGAAAATTTGAGTCTTTCTGACGTGTCATTCTTTCTAAATGTCGGAGTTCATTCTTGTTTGTTTTATCCAATCACTTCCATTTATGATCCGAGTTATCGTTCTAGAGATAAGGTTAACTTTGAACCCATTTTTACTTAATAAAAGCATACTTTAAAAAAATTCACTATACTTTCCTGATAGAACTCGTCAAGATGTACCATTTTGCGGGTTTGTCCCAAACCGTGTTTTAAGGGTTAAGAAGGCCGAGAAAATCGTTTTTAGATGAATAGGTTTTATGTCTCACAGTATAGTTTAAAATTTGGCATTTACTTACTTTGCCCCCCCCCCCTCCCTAGTGAAGATCATGAGAAAAAAAAGAAAAATTGGGTAAAAATCGATAAAAATTTTTGTTCTTTTCTAAAATTTAATTATGTGAATTTTAGAAAGAAAAATTTTTTTGCGATCTTCACCAATTTTTTCATTTTTCTCTTTTTTTATCTCAACGGGGAGGGGAGACAAGATAAACAAGTGCCTAAAATTTTGTTGGTTCAATTTACCTGTCCCACAAAAAGGATCCAAGACAATAGCTCCAGGCCTAGCCATGACCAAATTCGCTTGAATAAGCGCTAATTCAGGATCCATTGTCGAATTGCCAATATATTTTCGACTTTTCAAGCTAAATTTAGAAATCCATGACCGATGACCTTCACCAATCTAAATAACTGAGATACCAAATTGAAATTAAAATACAGGGTGTTCCGAACAAAACCGCCATTTGGCCATTTTTTGGCAAAAATTTTTCAAAAAATTTTTTTTCAAAATGACTCATTAGGGATATTTTTATGCGAAAAATCGATTGCGCGCATCAAAAACCCTTGAAAACGCCTCCATGAAATATAAGATTTTCGTATTTTCAAATAGGAATTCCTACCAAAAATTCGAAAATCGTATATTTCATGGCCTGAGAGGCGTTTTCAAGGGTTCTCGGCGCGCGAAATCAATTTCTCGCATAAAAATACCCATAATGAGTCATTTTGAAGGAAAAAATTTGCAAAAAATGAACAAATTGCAGTTTTTTTGGAAACACCTGTTGGAGCTTACAAATCTACCAAAATAGGTTGCAACGGGTTTCTGGTTTCTATTCTGAGAAAAATCTTCGATTAATGAAAATTCAATACTAGGGTTGGATAAATTTACGCTGGCTTTATTCAAGGGCAGCAACTCGACAAGTTCCTAATCGATGGATTTAGAATTTTTGAAGAAAAAACTTACATCAATCATCTCATTCGTTTGTGAAATATCATGCTTCAGTCCATATGGCCTTATTCGTAATGCCCATGATTGGTTTTCTGAATCGAATACCTATTAAATATACAGGGTGAGGAGAAAAAAATCAAAATAAGTTTTATTTTTGAGGCAAAAATTCAATTTTTCGTGATTTTTCCGCAACCTGTTATATGCGCGCAGTTTGAAAAACGTACTTTTAACAAAAAGAAACAGTAATATTTCGGACAAGGGGACGTAAACAAAAGAATGCACCGGTGGCGTAGCTAGGTTTAGATTTGGGGGGGGGGGGGTAGTCCACCTTTGGATGAACGAAAATCATAAGGAGGATCCTTATGTAATTTTTGGCCGACCAAAACATAAAAGAAAGCCTTACGATTTTCGGCCTTCGGTTGATTTCGGGGGGGGGGGGGGTCTACGGACAAGCCTGGGATGCACCTAAAACGACGATTTTAATGGGAATATTTTTATTGAAAAAATGGGAATGTATAAATTTTGTGAAATATTTTCCATTTTTTTCACCAAAAATCGTCATCAGGTTGCGTCAGCTCACGCGAAGTAGTACAATAAAAAATTCTTTCTTGACTTACCCTAAATTTCTCAGAAGAAATCTTCAACTGCTCACAAATATCTCCATAATCGCTTCCCTGAAGTATAATCTCATAAACGGATTTAATCGAAATAGCACGGCTTAACAATTGAGCGACATGATTCGGTTCCAATTCTATTGTGCATAAAACATCCTAAAATTTTTGTCATAAAAGTATTTACCAACATACGTGGTCAAAAAATGGGATTTTGTACAAAATCCCTTTGTTTACGACATTTTGCCGTATTTTTGCCGTATCCGCAAAAAAATTAAGTACCCAATTCGCATTTTTTCGAGCATAGAGCGAAAAATTTAGTATTTTATGTGAAAAATGAAAAATGTGTCATCAAAAATACATAATTCGCCAAAAATAAATTCAAATGATGAAAATAGCCAAAAAAAATCGCATTGTTATATACTAAACTCAATTCGATTTTTTACAGACCTAATTCGCAAAAATGTGGGGTAATAGACAGAGGTGCCAAGTCTACTGATGTTTTCAGAAAAGCGCTGATTTTGAGATGTCAAATCTGGCAAAATGCTGATTTTTCACTGTCAAACCTGACAGTTGAGATGCGAAATTTTGTCAAAATTATAAATATAATAAAAAATTATCAAGGGGCCAAAGTTCGGGGACATCCTTTAATTCCCGGAAACGGGAACATTCTCGGGAATCTGATAAAGTTTGGGAATATTCCCGTTGCCTGATTATCAATAAAATCTGTTTATTGATACGAAAAAATTTAAATCAACTTAGTCCATTTTTTCAAAAACGACCAAAATAAAATCATGTCAAAAATATTTTTCCATGTAGGTAGCCTCCTGTTTGGGTTAAATTTCTTTTTGAAAAAAATTTCCCTAACCCCTTACAAAATTTTCATTTTTAAAAATTTTTGTAGAGTCAGGGAAATTTTTTAAAAGTTTTTCAAAAAGGGTGTTCCCAAACTTTTGTCGTGTGTCCCAGGACTTTTGTCAGGTGTCCCCGAACTTTTGTCGGTCTTTCCCCGAACTTTTGCGCCCCCCCCCTGATAGCATTTTGCTGATTGTTGCTCCTAAAATCTGATTTTTGAAATCAGATTTTCCGATTTTGAATAAATGTTCTTAGCGTTCCTGGAAATATATCTAGTTTGCATTTTTGATCGCTGATCCAATCCCTTGTCCGCTTACAAAGGGGGGGGGGCAAAAGACTTGACATTTCAAAAACGTGTTTTCTCGACAATTCTGGACGAGAAAACACCTTTTTTGACAATGTCAAGACTTTTGCCCCTTAGACGAGGACTTTTGCCCCCTTGTATGTTTACCAAATACTTACATCTTTACAAATTTCACCAGATTTATCGGGAATACCAAAAAGCTGACAAAGACTAGAAAATTCAGGAATCCGGAAATCGAGATGAGTTTGAGTAAAGATAAATAAATATTGTTTCATTTGATAGCTAAAAATAATAGGAAAAACTGTAATAAAATAACAAAAATCATGAGAACTTGTAAAAAAATTCGAAATACTTTACATAATAAAACAAATATTTAGTATTCAAAAACAATGGCGTTTTATTCAAGGTGAAGAAAAATTGCAACAGAAATTTTTTGCCTCATTTGGGTACACAATTAAAGAAAAACTTGTTTTTTGCCGTCGCGACCGGTGGCGTAGCTAGGGGGGAGGGAACGGGATGGTTACTCGCCCCCATTCCGGCATAAGGCCGGAAAAAACCATAAGGGTCCCCCTTGTTTTTGCCCGAAATTTTTTCTAAGCACCCTAATGGTCCCCCATAACGATTTTCGGCAAGAAGACATTTCCCAAGTTAGCCTCAAGGCATGTTTTTTCGGGGCTAATTGCCCCGTGGGTACAAAAAACATACCCACGGGGCAAATAGCCCCGAAAAAATATGCCTTGAGGCTAACTTGGGAAATGTACAGGGTGAATCTTTCAAGTGTCACGGGTTTGTAACGACTATATCTCGAGCTAGGAAAATGCATTTTTCATGCGGTTTTTTGTTACGTGCTATTCAGACTACCCCGTTTTGTGTTTGATAAAAATTTTTAAAAAAAATTTTTTTCAAAATTGAGGGGGGCTAAAGTGCACCGATCGGTGCACTTTAGCCCCCCTCAAATTTGTAGTGTGTATTTATGCACTATACTTTTTTGCTTTGGTTTAGGCTAAAGCCTTAGGCCTAGACTTAGGCTTAGCTCTAGGCCTAGTTTTAGGCCTAGGCTTAGATTTAGGCAGTGACATAATCAGAAATTTCGGAAGGGGGGGGGCACATCACCTTGGTCCCCCCAAGGTGATTTTTTTCGCCATTTGATAATCCGGGCCCAACTTCGACCTCTAGTCGTGCGACAGCGTTTATAATTCGGTCGTACGACGCGACACGATGGAAGTATAAATCCTGCCTAAGGGGGGGGGGACCAAGGTAAAAATTTTTTTGAAAAGATCCCCCCCCCCATTCTTAGAGTCTGGCTACGCCACTGTAAAGTATTTGACACCCTGTAGTTCTTTTGTACCAAAACAACAATTTTTTAGTTTCGATGGTAGACGATTGTGTGAATAAGTTGGTTTCCCCTCAATCTGAGTTCCGAATAATAGAAGATGAATTTATATATGTTGATGAATTAGCTCCTTGTTCGTTTGCTATTTTTAATGATAAAGGTTGAAACTTTTTGACTCTAGGCTTTTTCGAGCTTTCCTAACAAGTGACATGCACGAAGTGACGCATGAATTTGTTCAAAAAGTCCTATATATTCTGAAAGAGCATACCTGATAACCTTTTAGAAGTAACAAAACCAGTTGCTATAACTCTAATCTCGAGGAGATAAAAAATATACACTAGTATATAAGTAAAAAATGATCCCTTCAATCAAAAAGCAGGGTGGCTCAGTGGATTGATTGCAGGTCAATGACCTGACGGTCCAGAGTTCGACCCCTTTGCCCTCCAAAAGTTTTTACCTTTTCTTAAAATTTTTTTATCTTCTTAGGATTAGAGTTATAGTGGCTAATTTTGTTATTTCTAAAAGGTTATCAGGTATGCTCTTTCAGAATATATAGGACTTTTTGAAAAATTCAAGCGTCACTTCGTGCATGTCCCTTGTAAGGGTGCGCGTTATCAGTCGTGCCACGCTACGGCACAAACGAATTTTCCGATTTTTGGCGAATTTTTCAATTTTTTACGAATTTGTCGATTTTATTATTTTTTATATAACAACTGCTAGCGTCGTGCCGAGTGCGGCACGATTGATAACGCGCACCCTAAATGAGCTTTTCGAATGTTTCCTCGTTCTACTAATCTAGTGCATTATAAAGCAATTATAGAGTGTTCCTAAAAACTTGTTTCGAAAAATTCTAGAACCAATTTTTTGGCTTGAGACTAGGGTTGCATAAATTTCCGGAAAATTGGAAATATTTCCAACCTTCCGAAAATTTATGCAACCCTACTCGAGACAATTATACCTGTTTTTAAGATGCCCAAGTGTTGAAAGAAAAGTATCGAATTATTGGTGACCCATTTGATAGGCCAGATGATGCGAATTCCTCCGAGATTCCTTTGTTATTAATGTCAGAACAAGTCCAAGTTTTGTTAGAACAAAGTAAGGATTTGCATGAATGCATAGAGTGGAAGGCTTTTTGGCACTTATGCACTATTCCTCCTAGGGGGAATTCTGCATAAATTTATGCAGAATCTTCCCCCCCCCTGGGGGGATAGTGCATAAATTTATACAAAATCTCCCCCCCCCCCTCTAGGGGAGAGGGATAGTGCAAAATACCGGCTTTTTCTCGGAATTGGCACATAACAATAACAAAAAAAACAACATGCCTTTCCAAAAAATCTTTTCTAGATTTTTGCTTTTAATCTTTTAAAATCCTACTCCAAAAAATTGTCCATTTTGTTATTTTGTACACGACTTATTACTAGATTTTATCAGGATCCGTCGGCTGAAACCTCTGACTGAAGACATCGAATTTAGTGTACAGACAATAAAAGCTCCAGATGAAATCGAAGTAGGTTTTTAATTCAATATATTTTACAAGATGTTTAAAAAAACAACCATTTGATTATTTTTTGGCAAAAAAAGAAAGTATTTTTATGCGAAAAATCGATCACTCATAGAAAAACCTTGAAAACGTCTCCCAGACCATGAAATATCCTATTTTTAAGTAGAAATTCCTACCGAAAATAACTGAAAAAATATGAACATCGTATATTTCATGACCTTGGAGGCGTTTTCAAGGGGTTTTGATGCGCAAAATCGATTTTCGCATAAAAATACTCCTCTAATGAGTAATTTTGGAGAAAACTTTTGCAAAAATGACCAAATGGCGGATTTTTTTTTCGAACACCCTTTATGATTTCGATTTTCAGGATTCAGTGTTAGTTGAACGAGCTAAGAGAATGGTTGCTGGGCGAAAGATAAAAGAACAGAAAAGGAAGCTTTTTGGTGAAGATGCACCAACTGCACAGAAAAGAGTGAAAAAGAATGACATCAACATCAATGATATGGAAATAACGAATGAAGAATTGCAAAGAGCTCTAAAAGAATTAGTTGAAAATCAAAGGAAGAAAATGGTGGAAGATGATTCGATTGCTGTGCCATATTGTAAGTAGTGAAAATTTTAAAATTGAAAACGCTTCCCTGATTCAGGGAGATAAGAGTGTATTGAAGCAGAAATAACATGTACTAACTTTCCCTGAATCAGGGAAACATTTTCAAGCTTCGGGAATGCACAAATTCGATTCCCCACATAAAATTATTCCCCAGGAACGATGATTTCCATAAGAAAAATCCAAAATTTTCATATTTTCGCTTCAATACACAAATTTATTTCTCTGAATCAGGGTCAGAGAAGCGTTTTCAACATTGTTTTACAGTATTGTTTTTACACTTTATTTTTAGGCGCAGCTGAAAATGCTTATGAGATACTTTCTTCAGTAGAATTCCCTAATGATCCAGAATATCGACGCCGTGTAACAGTTTTTCGAGACCTGTGGAGAAAAGGCTTTTTTCTGTCACCCGGAACGAAGTTTGGCTGTCATTTTCTAGCTTATGAGAAGCCAAGAGGAGAAATCCATTCCAGATATATGGTAGTGTGTGTGGATGCGGCTGAAAAGATACCTTCACTAGAACTGATTTCAATTTCGAGAGTGGCAACCCAAGTGAAGAAGGAAGTCTTATTGGCGGTCGTAGCGGCGGATTCTGTTATTCCTTACTATACTAAGATTAATTGGTGGAAAGGTTCGGAGTAATGAAATGAATATGTTATCTGTTGTTAACTTATTGTTCTGTTATCAAGCACAGCCTAAAAAATTGCTTTTTAGATGTCCATTTTGTGAAAAGAAGTTACAGACTTAGACTGTGCTAGAATTTTATCTTAAAATCAATAAATTTTAATATGAAAGTATGTGTCAATTATTGCTGGTTATACTGATACCGAACTTTTGGTACTACTGTAACTTAGAGGACCAAAATATTGATGGTAGAAATTATCTCAAAATTTTTCGAAAAATTACCCCTAAAAGGGTAATTTTATGCGAGAATCTAAAAAAACTTACTCGATCTGCGAAATTTTAGGATAATTTCTACCATCAATATTTTGGTCCTCTAAGTTACAGTAGTATCGAACTTTTTTATTGTTGAATTTTATTGATTTTTTTCTTATTGTAAAATTTTTTTCTAGTGATATTGCCAGATTATATAACTTTACGATTATAACAAAAGATGGTAAGATAAAATGTTTTTAAAATTTTATACATTTTAGCTATTTTTCTCATTCTTCAAATCATTGGTAGGTAAAGATGTGGTTGTTGAACTGAAAAATGATTTGAGGTATGTTTTCAATGGTAGACTTTTATCTCATGTTTTTCGACAAAAACTTTCGAGTATTACTTTAGGTAGCTTTTCCTCATTTAAAACTGTTGGAGCTATTGTGGATCAGGGGTCACCCCAGGGTCAATCGAAAAAATTTTTTTAAATGACATATTCAGGGGTAATTTTATGCGAAAAATCGATTGCGCGCATCCACGAAGCGTGAAAAATTTGTCTGACCCTTAAAAATACGTATTTTTCAATTTTTAAGGATTAAACAAAGGTTTTCATGCTTTGGGAATACGCGCAATCGATTTTCCTCATAAAATTACTCCTAAATATGTCATTTTAAAAAATTTCGATTTTTAACCCTGGAGTGATCCCCTCCCTTTAACCCACAATAGCTCCAAATTGTTTAGTGAAAAATTCAAATAGGGATAGAAACAATTTAACACAGCCCCAGGGATACATACCATTTGGTTTTGTACGTTAGAGTCTCTCATACTTTTCTACAATTTTCATTTTTTGACTATGCTGTCATGATTCTTTTTTTATAGCATAATGGGCACTCTTCATTCAGTGGATCAGTATCTTAATATGAAACTATCTGAGATTACTGTGGCCGATCCCGAGCGACATCCGCATATGCTTTCAGTGAAAAATTGTTTCATTCGAGGCTCTGTGATTCGATACGTTCAATTGCCGGCCGATCAAGTGGATACTCAATTGCTTCAGGAAGCGAGTCGAAAAGAAATCCTCCAAAGTAGACAAAAATAAATTCATAGTACTCATTCTTATTTTTATTGGTCTCAAAGTTGATTATTTTTACTGTGTATTTTTTGACCTCACACGAGAATACAGGATGGAGTTTAAAAAACCGAAATTTTGCCGTTTTTTGGAGAAAAAATGACGATTTCATGGCTAAGTTAGCATTTTCAGAATTTTTCAATGCGTGCAATCGATTTCTTGCATAAAATTATCCCTAATAGATCACTTTTTGAAAAAAAATTTCGCAAATTTTTTCGTATTAGGCCTGAGCCTAGCCTATATTCCATTGCAAGAATAAGATTTATATTTTACTTTGTTCTAAATGTTTTGTATTTTTATTGTTGTTGATGATTCGTTTTTAAGTAAATAAAATCGTCAAAAAACGGCACAATTCGGTTTTTTAAAGTCCACTATGTAGTTCCTTTGTTTGCAACAGTAAATTTTTAAGATTAACAATTGGATGATATTTTTTTGCAACTAAATCTTATTTTGTGATCGGATTCAATTTTTGCATTAAAAAAACATTTTTTATGATCTAAAATTGCATGTTGAATACTTGACACGTCTTATTGAGTCCTACAACTTCGTTTTTCGAGTTTTTTTTAACAATTTCTATAGTCTAAAAACGAATTTATAGACTCAATAAAACGCATTTTCGAGTACTCAACATGCAATTTTAGATCATAAAAAATGTTTTTCTAATGCAAAAAATTGAATCCGATCACAAAAATAGATTTTAGGTGCAAAAAATCTCAAGTTAGCAGATTTGGGATTGTTATTCTTTAAATTTACATAATTTCCAACTATCTTTCATATTAATATTAAAGGGTGCAAATTAAGGCCCTTTCTCAAAAATTTTTTTTGAAAAATGACCTTCTAGGGGTAAAAAAAACAGGGTGAAAAATTGATTGCGCACACCCACTATTTCACGAAAACTCTTTGTTTGGAATTATGTAAATTTTAAGCAAATTTCAGCGAAAACAAGGTGAAGGAAGCATTTTCACACGACGATGATGTGCGCAATCGATTTTTCACCCTATTTTTACCTCTAGAAAGTCATTTTTCAAAAATTTTTTGGAGAAAGGGCCCTAATTTGCACCCCCTTTAAGATGTGAAAAGGTTAGACTTCAATTTGTTGTTTGAGTATTTAAAATTTGTTATTGTTTGATATTTTATCGTAAAATTCTGAAATTATCTATAGTAAAAAATCGCAAAAATTCCAGTTTGTTTATACAACCTTTAAAATCTCTTATATTGCCTATATGGGCAAAAATTGAGCAATAATAAATCACATAAAAGAATATACAATACATATGTATATCAAGATTGTACTGTTCGAGCATCGACTTTAATGGAAGGCACATTCACTGTTATCGAAGGCTTATCTTCTTTGGATAATATAACTTGACAGCCTAACCGGGATTGTTCATCTAGCTCGGGCGCTAAGTCTAACATATCCAATTCTTCTTCTTCTGGTTTAGCTAATCGATCGAAGTGCTCTTTTTCCAGGATTACATGGCAGGTACAACAGGCAAGGGTTCTAGAAAGCGGATAAACTTTTTTTAAACAATATTTTCCGATAGCCCACCCCTATTTTTAGACCACTGGGATACCCAGAAAAAAAATTTCGCAGGGGTCCAAAAACAAGGGTCCCCCTTATGGTTTTTTCGTGATTTTTCTCCAAAAATGGGAAAAATCGCCCCCCTTATGTTGCTTTTTGAAAAAATTTAGTTGAATTATTGAAGAAAAAAAATCGATTAATAAAGAATCTCCAACCAATCCTGGGACTTCATACGTCTTTTCGTTAGTTACAAAACGAACTAGAATTTTAAAAATTTTGTTGAATTATTGACGTTTTAGCCAAAAAACAGCGCCGCAGGCGAAATTTTTTGTTGAAAAAGGACTTGTTATGCTGAAAATGCTCAGGCAATTACAATTTTTGCTAAAAAAATTAACATTTTAAACATTTTTGGTGAAAAATCATGAGAATTTTTGGAAATTTTTAAAAAATTTTTGAGCAAAAACATAAGGGAACCATTAGGAAAAAAAGTTCATTTTTCATATTTCGAGTGGGTGGCCCGGCCTCCAGGGTACGCCACTGTCACATGTGTTTAATGTTCAGAAATTATGACCCCAACCCGGAAACCGGAAATCCACATATATAGGGGTTTTTTAATGCGAAAAAGCGATTACAATCATTTTCGAGGTGAGAAAACCTTGTTCTGACCCTTTTTTCAGTTTTTAAATTTTTTTAAATTCCCACAATTTTTAAATTCCTGCAAGACCCTGATTCTTCAGGGTCTTGCGGGAATTCAAAATATGTAAAAATCGCCAACTTCAAACGCGATTATCTCGAAGCCATTAGCGATTCAGAATTTACTGTAAAAACAAAAAATGCTCCTTTTTTCATGAATTTTTCGAATATTTTTCTGATTTGAAA
>OZJO01000414.1:0-13034 GCA_900406225.1 Acrobeloides nanus
CCTTGAAAACGCTTCCTTGACCCTGATTCAGGGAAAGGATACGTATTTACATAAATAAATTGATTTTCGCTTCAATACACCGATTTCTTCCCTGAATCAGGGTCACGGAAGCGTTTTCAAGATTCGGGAATGCGCGCAATCGATTCTCTGTCTAGAAAAACCTAAGAATCGACGGTTTTCTCATAAAAATCCGAAAATTTTTGATTTTCGCTTCAATACACCCACCCATTTCCTGAATCAGGGTCAAGGAAGCATTTTCATGCTTTGGGAATGCGCGGAATCGATTTCTCGCCTAGAAATTACCTCTAGAAAAGTCATTTTTGCAAAAATGGTTATGGTGATAAAGAAAGATGGAGAAGATATGTGCATGAAGTGTGAGAACATTTTTATTCTGGTCATTTAACACTCAGGAGGCTGATTGACACAAGAGATAGGATAATTGTAGTTTTTCACGTAAATTACAAATATAAAAAATTTTTAAAAAAGTTCCCTGAGGAGAGTCTAGTAGCCATTCTTTGTGTGTGCCTCTTTAAAATTTTAAGGGATTTTATAATGGACATATCTCCTAGTAGAAATTGATTTGAGAGCTCTTTGACCTCTCATTACAAAGGTGGGAATCTGCGCTAAAACTTTTATTTAAACACCTATAGCAAGTTTTAGCTTCAATAAATAGATGATCGCAATTTTGTGTGGCTTCTTCTGGTTTTTTGACATGGTATTCCTCGGATTTTTATGAGAAAACTGTCGATTCTTAGGTTTTTCTAGGCGGGAATTCGATTGCACGCACTGCCGAACCTTGAAAACGCTTCCTTGACCTTGACACCGATTCCTTCCCTGAATCAGGGTCAAAGAAACATTTTCACAATTTGGGAGTGCGCGGAATCAATTTTGCAGCTATTTTTTACCCTGTATACACTAGAAAACCTCCTTTTTAAATCTGGATTTTAGTGTATAAATGGTCCCCCTTTAAATAATCGACTAGATTCTTGATTAGTTTGGGAGGCAAAAATAAGCAGTATTATAGAAAAAATTGATCTAAAACACAAGGACATATATATTTTAGTCATTATTAATGATATTATTGTTCGCCAAATTATTAGGTTCTAAGGTCGATTTTGGGCTATTAATATGATTAAAATCAAAAGAAAGGAATTTGTTTTAGTTGACAGTCGAGAGTCATTCTGTTGTAATTATTCATGATCAATGATTAGTTGACAGTCGAGAGACAGTCTATTGTAACTACTTATGATTAACAAAAAAAGACTCTGTTACTTAATGTTTCAATGAAATATCAGGTGTTTACGTTCTTTTAAATAACTGGTTTTGGATATGCATAACATGCGTTCTATGTGAATAAAAAAATTAACAAAAGTTTTTAGGATGATTGGTTTTGTCATTGGGGTCATCCAGATATTATGTAATCAAATTTTCGGGTTTTTTTACCCTCCCCTCCCCTCCCTCTGTAATCAAACGTAATCATTTGGCTACCCCCATGATTATGTAATCAATGGCAAAAATTTTTTTACCAAATTTTTTTTACCTTATGTTTTTTTCGACAATTTTTCAAAAATTTGGGCGAAAACATAAGGGGGAACCATTAGGAAAATTTTAAAGTTTTCCAGGAATGGAGGAACCCCTCCCCCCTAGTTACGCAACTGATTGTAATCATCTCCATTAATTTTAAATCAAATTTTTATTAAAAATTAATAAATTGAAACAAAAAATTTTATACATTGTGATTATTTAATCATTGACCTGACCCCCCCCCCCACCGTAATCAATCGTAATCATTTGGTTACCCCTCTCCCCCTAAATGATTACGTAATATCTGGATGACCCCATTCTGATATTAGTCATCCAAAATATGTTCGCATAAAAAGAACAAATACCAGGATTTCAAGAGAATTGCTCTCAAATAAGCATAGTATATTTGAAAACACTTTGTGAGGAATTTCAAAGCAGAGATGAACAATAAAGGGTACACTAATGCCCGGTTGAAGAAACAGAGGGCCGATGGGGGTCCGCTCGGGTTGTTTCTGGAAACGGGGCTGTGAATAACCTTCTTTCTAACATGGGAAACCGCCAAGATTCATTAAGAAAAATCGTTTCTCTTTATGTGAATAGGGAGCTCAAATTGGAGTCCACCTTGTACTGATTTGCACTTGATCACTCGCTGTTGGGTCAATGGTCCAGCCAAGAATTAGTTTAGTTATTTTCGGGACTTTAGAAGGGATGTTTACTTACCAGAGCTATACTTTCCTAAGCACCCTCTCACACTTTGGGGATTGACCCCCAGCAAATTTCCATAAAATGGTAAAAAATAGTCATTTTTGCCCAAAAAATTACATTTTATATAAAAAACACTAAAAATTGCATTTTTAGGCAAAAACAGCAAATTTTGACGATTTTTGGTGAAAAATGACATTTTATTGAAAAATTTGAAAATTTGTGCATAAAAAATACCTTTTTTTTTAAATTGACCCCTCTCGCACTTTGGGGGTTGACCCTTGTAAGAAATTGAGCTGGATGATGTGTACCTACAATCATAGGTCGGCAAGGTGGGGGGGGGGAGGGGACCACCGATGAGGTGGTTCCCCACCACCTCCACCAAAAAACGACCTTTTTTTAACTTGAGGTTGTCTTCTGCACCCAATTTTTATGGACCACCTCATATGTTCAGCGGGGTCTATGTATGATAACTCCTCAATTTTGGGCCCATGAGTGCGTGGTCTCCCCTTAATTTTGGGTCCGTGCGTGCGTGGGTCAGGGGGAGGGGGAAGGCTCCCCCCTTGCCGACCTATGCCTACAGTACTATGCCCCAAACCACCCAATCGCAAATATTGTATTCTTGTTGGAGAATCTGGTTTTCTATATCATAATTAAAATTTTAAGCTCAATCAAACTTCGAATTTCTATAGTGTCTTAGAAATTTACACAGTACAGACCAAAAGATGATATGTGTAGGGGAATGGGGTTACCCACCCTTTTATCCCTCCTCCGATCACAATCGATTCTTTGCCTAGAAAAACCCCTAAACAGCCGTTTTTCCGACAAAATTCCGAATTTTTGTTCATTTTCGCTTCAATATACCCACCACTTTCCCTAAATCAGGGTAAGGAAAGCATTTTCATGGCTCGGTTGTGCTTGCAATCGATTCCCCGCATGGAAAACCCTTAGATGAGTCATTTTTATCAAATTTAAGTGGAATCTGCAAAAGCCGGTTACTTTCCGAACGACCCCAATATTTGTTTCATACAACCTTTCAGGGTTCAATAACCGTTTTTCACTTTAACAAAATTTTACAGTGAGAATTTTTCAATTAAAAAAAATAAATTTATTTCCTTATAGCTGTATTAAGGAAAGAAATTTGAAAAAATATTGTAATAAACAAAACCAAAGATATACACATCTTAACATAAATATACAGGTTTTGGGCGGTTCTGTACTTAGAGAACCAAAGATGGGTCGAAAACGCCTATAAATAAATGAAATTTATTAGTAGTTTCATAGTTTTGTTATAGAATCATTTTGCCTGTTCCATTCTTTTTTTGCTCTTCCAAATTTTGTAAAGGTAAGGCTGAATAATATTAACGTGATGAGTATTCCTGAAGATAGACTCCCCCCAGCGCGCTGCTCATCTCATGGAACTTGGTTGTGGGAAAGGCGAGAGGAAAAGGATAATTTCGAAGGCTAGATTGAGGGATAAGATAAAAGCAAGAGGTAAGGTTAAGATGGGAAGAATATAATGAAGATTGGAGGTGTATGAGGAAGATGGAGAATGATAACCTATGATCCTTACAAAACCTTAGGATATTTCTGAGCCATATGTTCATTGGCCCTACGACCCTTGCTGAACCTTATATTCCTTGGGGGTCTTAGGGGCCGATCCATGCTGAACTTTATGATCCTTGGAGGTCTTAGGACCCTATTATACTTGCTGAATCTTATGTTCCTTGTGGGGCATATGACCTTTAGAATCCTTACTGAAGCTATATCCTCCCTCCTTCTAGGGCTCTATCCTCGTTATCGATGGGTCATTTCAACCAGAAAATGTATGGAGAACAACTCTAGCGCACTTTTCCGTAAAATTCGTTTGGGGGGGGGTCAAAAATTCAAAAGTTAAAAATAGCGGGAAGTAGAGGAGCTAAAATGGTCTTCTCCATAGTGAGAAGGGAGTGCCTGAGCAGCATGAGAATCTAAAAATATGAGTCGAGCAGGCAAGTGGCTGATTTCGTCGCGTTGAGTCGATTGCGATAGGTCCCGGGTCCCAGAGATGGGCCCGTTAGTTTTACCTGAGTTTCAGACACACTTTTCTCCTTTAATGATTAAAATTTATAGAAAAATGAATAATGTGAATTTCTACATACTTCTTCTCATTTTGATTTTAATTGAAGTTACCAATGTACTTGGTTATGGAAGAACCTGTTATGGCTCATGCAATGCATGCTTTGGATGTGCCGGATCTGGTGGCTCGTATGATGGGTGCCCTCCAGGATATATTTGCGGGTATTAATTGTAATTTAAGAAATTTGCGAAACAAAATTTTTTCATTGAATTGAGGCCTATTTTATCTCTTTTAGATATTTTTATATCATGGAATTTTTAAATAAATAAAACTAAAATTTTGGTTTAGATATTTGTCTAAGCAATAATTACAGGGTGCGCCAAAAGTGCGGACCTCGTTTATTTTATTCAAAATAACACGTAAAACATAACAAAGACAAACAAAAACGTGTATTTTAAGAAAGTACAGCACAAAAACAATTAAATTTTTAACATCTTACTCAAAATAGCCTTCTTGTGCATCCTTGCAGGCTTGAAGTTTCTTTTGAAAGTCATCTACAATGGAACATAAAGTTTCATTGCTGAGTTCTTTCCATGCTTTTTGAAGAGGAAGCATAATTCTCTCGGTAAGCCGCCAGACCGTCCGATCTTGCAAATTAAGCAACATTGAGTCCGGAGTGTCTAAGTTCAGTTTCCTTGGCCTTGAGCATGTGGAATCCCCTGGCTCCGAGGCATTGGGCATGCGCAAAAAGCCCCAGTAATTTGGGAGTAACTCTTGTTGTGGGCTGTGCACCCCTCAAGTGCTTCTGAGAAATAGCGGAAACTTTTTGGGAATGCGTTGATAATATTGCGATTGAACAAAAAAGTATGCTTTAGCAATAGCAGTGTTAAAAAGACAATCAAAAGTCAATGAGGAAACATAGTTCTCTCGGTACGCCGCCGGACTGTCCGATCTTGCAAGTTGAGCAACGTTGGACCCGGAGCATCTAAAAAGAAATACAGCACCGCAGGCGCAAAAATTTTAATAAAACACTTGTTTTTAAGCTAAAAACACTTAAATTGTAAATTTTTCTTTAAAAAATAAATTTAGACATTTTTTACAATCATCATTTTTCCTCTCTGACCCAAAATCGATGCTCGGTGATCTCCGAAATTGGCTGCTCGGAGTCCGAGCCTTGGACAACCCTCCACAAATTGGGGAGGGTATTGTTATGATGTGCATACGAATAAAAGTTCTGACATTTTATAAAAAACGAGATTTTAACCATTCTCCAAACGATTTTAAGTGTGGAATAAAAAGTTGCGGTCCATTTTATGCGAATTTCATTGAAAATGAGGGTCAAAATCACAAAAATCGATTTTTGACCCCTTAAAAGAATTTTCCTTAAAAAAACGGCTCATCACGCTCTTCGCTACCAAATTCTGCGTGTATTAAAAAATAAATAAATATGAGGAAAAATTCATTTTTGGGTGTAAACAAAGTGTAAAATCCGGAAGTTTTGGGGTTTCCCGGGGTTTTATCTGCAAGGCACTGACCTCTTATTTCACCAAAAGCACAATGGATTTCGACCGGGTCTTCTCAATCAGTCTCGAACTTTTATTTCCGCCCAACACGCAATGGATTTCCGCAGGTCTTCGCGATCGGTCTAGTGTAGTAAACGTTACCACGTCTCTAAATTCTCGTGATGTTGAACTAAACGGTCTAAAAATAGGAAATAAATGCGGTTGCAAACCCGATAAAAATATAAAAACTGAAACGTTCTTTATTCAATTTATACCACAAAACAACCACAATACAATATTGCACCAAAGTAAAACAGTAATCAAAAATTGCAGAAAATTGTCTTTGATAAATTTACGCTTTTCTGACAATTTTCTGAACACATAAAACCGCAATTACAATCGTCCAAAACAGAGAATCAAGTTTTTACACACTTCCAATCGACAGCGCCAACGAAAACCCTTTTTTCTTATAATTTGAAAGAAAAATAAGATAGTTTGAATGTAATAAAAAGGGTTTTCGTTGTAATAAACAAACAAATTCAAAACCATAACTAGATTATTGATCTTGTTGTGGCGCATTCTTTACAAAAGGTATACCAAAAGTGAAAAAACGATATTTTTCACATTATTCTATAAGGATTAAGTGATAAAAAAATTTTTATTTTTAAGGTCTCACTTTTATACACCATATTTGAAAGGAATAAAACTTGTAAGTCACGTGGAAATGGTTGAAATCGCTTTTGGAGGATGAAGAAAACACCGTGTACAAACCAAATGGTAAGCAGCTTGGGGGCTGCGTTAAATAAAAATTTATTGATTTTCTTATAAAAAATAATTAAACACAAATCTTATTTTCCCATGCCATACCCATACCCTCCGGATTGTTGCATACCATAGCCTCCACCAGATTGCATGCCATAGCCTCCACCAGTTTGCATGCCATAACCACCTAAAACAAAAAATTTTTAAGTAAATAACCCGAATCTACACCTATTGGCGTGGATCCGGGTAACTCTTAATTTTTTAATTTTCAATAGACGAAAACATCCGAGTACAAAAAATTGGTCGATTTGGAGAACTTTTTTGAAAGTCGAATTTCTTTCGATTTTTTGGGGGTAACGCCCTAATTTTTTTTCAAAAATTTTTGTTAAAAAATAATATCGCCATCGTGTTCCCCATGGTTGAAAACTCGAGTGCAAAAATCGGCTGATTTGGAGAACTTTTCTGAAAGTCAAATTTTTTCAATTTTTAGGAGGTAACACCTAATTTTTTAGTTTAAAAAAATTTAATTTAATTTTTTTTAATTTTTAAAGGTACCCCAAATTTTTTTGTTTCCTGCATACCTTTTTTTGTTCCCCCTATCTACTAAATTGAAAAAAACCGTATATCAATCCAATTGACCGTTTCTAGGATCTTACGTTTCCGGACGTACGAACGAACACAGAAATCGGTTTTATGATTTTTTTAATAAGATTTTATAGTTCTAACAATTTTTTTAAAGCTCACCTGTATTACCATAAGAAGGTTGTACTGATCCATAACTTGGAAAAGGAAAGGGTCTAGGAAACGCTTGGGTTATAGACACTACAGCCACCACAACTAAGATATAAAAAAGAAAACGATACATTTTTCTTCTTCCAACTTCGAATTATTTGGTTAGTAAATGATAAGTCTATACCTGACAGTTATTTTTATATGGTATTTAGTGTAGTAATCTGTTGCATTTTTTACATATATAAGTTGGCCAAAGACAGGTTACTAAAAATTCTTTTTCGTAATTTATTGAGCGAATAAGAATTTTGGTACAATAATTTATCATTCGAGAGTTACTTCATTAATGCATTTTGTACCCTGATGTTACAAAAATCTTATAAAAAAAATTAGGTTTAGACAAATCAATCGAATAAAATCACATTTTGTTTGAATACCTTATATTAGAGTCGTACAGGACAGGGACGAGAAAGGGACCGGAAATCCCGGCTCTTTCAGGTTCCGGTTCCGACTTTTGTCAGTCCCGGTCCCGAAGTCAGGACTGGGATTTCCAATCCCAATCCCGGTCGGGATTCGAGACTAAAAAATATTCATAAAATGACAATTTTTAGCAAAAATATGATGAATTTTGGTGAAAAATGGGAAAATGTTCGACTTTTTAGTAAAAAAATTTGATAAATTTTATGCACCAAACAACCGTCACTATTACAAATTTTTTTCGAATTTTTTAATTTTTTCGATTTTTTCAATTTCTATTCAATTTGTCTTTTTTTCCAAATAAATCGATTATTTTTCAAAAAAAGAACATTTATTGAAAAAGCAAAAATATTTCGGCGAGGATGGAGATTAAATCTGCGGGAGCTCGTCTACATGGAGGGCCACCCACGTGATTTTTTTTTCAAAAAAATTTTTTCCGATTTTCTTCTAAAAATCGACTTTTTAGGGTAATTTCTAAGCGAAAAATTGATTGCGCGCATTTTCGAAGCATGAAAAATTAAGTTGGACCCTGAAAATCAGGGTAGAACTGCGTTTCGACGCGAAAATTTTTTCCGATTTTCTTCTAAAAACCGGCTTTTTAGGTAATTTCTAGGCGAAAAATCGATTGCGCGCATTCCCGAAGCGTGAAAATGCTTCCTTGACCCTGATTCAGGGAAATAGATGTGTGTATTGAAGAGAAAATCGAAAATTTTGAAATTTCTTCCTCAAAATCATATTTCTGGGGGTAATTTCATGCGGAGAATCGATTGCGCGCATTCCCAAAGCTTGAAAAGGTTTCTCTGATTCAGGGAAATTAGTACATGTTGGATTTTCGCTTCAATACACACTCTTATTTCCCTGAATCAGGGTCAAGGAAGCATTTTGACGCTTCGGGGATGCGCTGAATCGATTTCTCGCATAAAATAACCCTTAGAACAATGATTTTAGAAGAAAAATCCAAAACTTTCATATTTTCGCTTCAATACACGGCGACCCTACATCTCTCCCAAAACCAGCTCGGCCAAGCGACAACTCGCCCAAACCACAACTCGACCAAACGACATCTCGCCCAAACTACAACTCGGCCAAAATACAACTCGCCCAAACTACAACTCGGCCAAAATACAACTCGACCAAAACACAACTCGGCCAAAATACTCCTCTCATCGAGTAGAGTCGATTGGTATAAGCGAAAAGTATTTTGGCCGAGTTGTGTTTTGGCCAAGTTGTATTTTAGCCGAGTTGTAGTTTGGGCGAGATGTCGTTTGGCCGAGCTGATTTTGGGCGAGATGTCGTTTGGCCGAGCTGATTTTGGGCGAGATGTAGGGTCGCCCAATACACACATCTATTTCCCTGAATCAGGGTCAAGGAAGAATTTTCACGCTCCGAAAATGCGCGCAATCGATTTTTCGCCTAGAAATTACCCTAAAAAGTCAATTTTTAGAAGAAAATCAGAAAAAATTTTTTGAAAAAAATCACGTGGGTGGCCCCCTCCCGTGTAAACGAGCTCCAACCTGCACTATTTATTTTTTACGCGTGACTTTCGGCTATGTAGGCTTAGATTTAAATTTAGGCTTCCCAAATTTCACAGGCTTAGGCTTACTTTCTTCTCAGTGACGTAGCCAGAAATTTTTTAAGGGGGTACCAAGCCCTTTTAAGGGGGGGGGGGAAGTACCAAGTCCATTTCTGGCTACGTTCCCAAAATTTCAGTCAAAATCATAAGGGGGGCCCTTATGTTTCTTCGGGCTCTTAGCCCGTAAGGGAGGGGATATCGGTACCCTTAGTACCTCCCTCTGGCTTCGTCAATGTTCCTTCTTCACTATTCTCGACAAAAAATTTTTTCAACTATTTTATAATCGATCGATGATCACATACAAAATATAGAACACATTTTAGGGGGATCATTCCTGCTTTCTGCGGTTCTTTTCAATAACAAAAATTAAAAAATTTCTATTTTATTTACATATAAATAAATTTTTTTCATAATACACTTTTCGCAAAGAAATTTGTCAAAAAATTGAAACTATTCTTATTTTTCTTTACAGTCGGTGCTAAATACTTCTTACAATTTTTGCTATTCTTAACAGTTCTTATAAAAGGACATGCCTAAAATTTGCATATATAACTTTGCAAACTATAAAACTTTTTACTGGATCTGGGCAAGGTAACGGCAATGATGCATTATTCAAATTAGCATTGGTGGTTTTTTTCCCGACTGGTTCTAACATGTTCTTCCAGATCCAACTCGCTACAACAGCATGCCCTGTTTGTGAAAGATGGAAGCAGTCGGGAGCGAAGAACTCGAGGTTTATGGATCCGTTGGACTAAAAATGGCTCTCTTTTGAGAAATGAACAAGGAGTATACTAATTTTGGTGCTTCGAAAACATCCCGGAAGAATGGCTGAGTGACTAGGGCAAAGTCATCCGAATCAAAAATGCCACTTTTTTCTAACTTCTTTTGTTCAATTTGATAGGCATTCGATATCTAAATTGTTGAGGATAAGATGATATAGGGTTTTCTGGTGGATTTGGAAAGAAGGGGAGAGGAGTAATCTTATCTCATAGGGTTCTCAGCGAGAACGAATCGTTGATGCGAGAAGAATTCTCTCTCCTGAATTTTTCCGAAGACCTAAAAGTCCGTCAAATCTTTCCCTCTTGTTCTTGGGTCTCTGAAAAGTCCGATCTAGATCGTCCACTGCCGAACTGGCCATTATGAACTACGCGAACCATTCTGGACCAATTTACGATGCAAAGGGTAGCGCCTAGAACTTCAGGATCTTGTTGGAGTTCTAGACGCTACTCTTGTTAAAAAATGAAGATCCAACGATGATGATAGCTTATAACTCACCGCTCTCATATGACTATTCGTAAAAGTTTTGTTCTTTTCACAGCTACATTCTACTCTAAAATATAGCTATTATCATTTACAATTGATTGAGTTGTCCTCTTACAAATGCAAGCCTTGACATTTACTGTTGGCTAAATCTAGCTGGCGAACCAAATCGATGTTGAACATTGTAACGAGATTGACTAGAACTCGAGGAACAGTGCTTTTTATAATATGAATAGCTTTTTTGATATTGCTAACATAGTTTTCGGCTGAAAATTCGGTCTAAAAGTTCATTAGATTTACTATGAGTTATTACTAGGGCTGAGGGGGGTTTTTGAAACCCCGCAGCTGAGATCTCGTTAGGGGTCATCCAGATATTACGTAATCATGAGAGGGGGGGGGGGGGGAAAAAAAACCCGAAATTTTTGATTACGTATAAATGGATGACCTGCGGGATTTCATCAAACCCCGCAAGTTTTGATAATAGAAACCTGCGGGGTTTTTGAAACCCCGCAACTTTTTATTGCGAGGTAACGAGATCTCAGCTGTGGAGTTTCAAAAACCCCGCAAAACGCTCAGCCCTAGTTTTTACCTCATTTGTGCAATAGGCACAAAGATCGTTTCCGCCAACAAAAATATTTAGAAGTTTCCAATCATTTTTTATATCTATCTAAAAACAAACAAGTCATTATCCAATATCCGATCCTACCGAATCATTATGTTCTTTCAAGACCCTTAATAAACGCTGTGCTTGTTGAGGTAAAAGCCTAGCTTTCGCGCCTGGAGTGGCCATATTAAAACGAGATGCATTCCAAAGATGTGACGGACCAATTCCACGAGAGTAGCCAAAAAGTTTGGGGTTGTACTTGCGCAAAATGTCTAGATCATTTTTAGAACTATCCTTAAATTACGTTCCTGAAGACGGTGGNTAGCCAAAAAGTTTGGGGTTGTACTTGCGCAAAATGTCTAGATCATTTTTAGAACTATCCTTAAATTACGTTCCTGAAGACGGTGGGAGGGATCTAGCCGAAAGATTACACTATTAATTTTTAGAATTTAAAGGGACATTAAAGAGAAACCGAACATCGCGACAAGATTTCTGACAAAAAAATTTTTTGATGATTTTTTCAGAAATTACTCTTATAGGGGTAATTTTATGCGAGAAATCGATTGCGAGCATTCTCGACATGTGAAAATGTTTTCTTGATCCTGATTCAGGGAAATAGATGTGTGTATTGAAGCAACAATCGAAAAATTTTTGAAATTCCTCCCACAAAATCATATTTCTGGATGGTAGTTTCATGCGGGGAATCGACTGCGCGCATTCCCGAAGCTTGAAAACGCTCTCCTGATTCAGGGAAATTAGTACATATTGTATTTTCGCTTCAATACACATTCTTATTTCCCTGAATCAGGATCAAGGAAGCATTTTTAAGATTCGGGAATGCGCAAAATCGATTTCCCGCACGAAATTACCCCTAGGAACATATTTTTGAGGGAGAAATTTCAAAATTTTTCAATTTTTGTTTCAATACACACATCTATTTCCCTGAATCAGGATCAAGGAAGCATTTTCACTCTTTGCGCAATCGATTTTTCGCATAATTTTACCCTTATATAGGCTGTTTTGGCAAAAAAATTTTTGGGGATTAGTCCCTGATTCTTATTCCCCCTTAAAAGGGGGGGGGGTATTTTTTAGGGACTAATCTCCGAAAAAATTTTTTTCCTTCTTTTTTTTATAAAAACATTACTTTTAGGGGTAATTTTGCATGGGGAATCGATTGCGCGTATTCCCGAACCCTGATTCAGGGAAAGGGTATTGAAGCGAAAATAAAAAAATTCGGTTTTTTACCGGGAAAACGTCGTTTCTAGGGTAATTTTATGCGGGGAATCGATTGCGCGTATTATCGAACCCTGAAAATGCATACCTGACCCTGATTCAGGGAAGGGGTTGGGGATATAAATAAAAAAATTTGAAAAAATTTTTTGATTTTCGTTTCAATATCCCCAACCCCTTCCCTGAATCAGGGCCAGGTATGCATTTTCAGGGTTTGGGAATACTCGTAATCGATTCTCCGCATAAAATTACCCTAGAAACGACGTTTTCCCGGTAAAAAACCGAATTTTTTAAATTTTCGCTTCAATACCCCTTCCCTGAATCAGGGCCAGGTATGCATTTTCAGGGTTTGAGAATACGCGTAATCGATTCTCCGCATAAAATTACCCTAGAAACGACGTTTTCTCGGTAAAAAACCGAATTTTTTTAATTTTCGCTTCAATACCCCTTCCCTGAATCAAGGTCAGGCATGCATTTTCAGGGTTCGGGAATACGCGCGATCGATTCCCCATGCAAAATTACCCCTAAAAGTGATGTTTTTATAAAAAAAAGAAGGAAAAAAATTTTTCGGAGATTAGTCCCTAAAAAATACCCCCCCCCCTCCCTTTAAGA
>OZJO01000415.1:0-12167 GCA_900406225.1 Acrobeloides nanus
GAAATCCCTGCAAATTTCTCATATTCATTGCTTATAATAAACGCCGTTTTTGTTTCAATAGTCACTATTATTATAGTCATCCCGGGGTTATTAATAATTGCTATACCACTTTTTGTTTTATTTATTAAATTAGTGGTAAGTGTCTTTTTTTGAAAGAATCTCGATTCCTTATGTCAAAACAACACAAAAACACAACAAGAAAACTTTTATTAGGAGAAAACCGTGCTGGTAAACTATAATTTGCACTTGAAAAATCCTACGAAAGGGGTTTGCTTATATACCTTTTGTGATGGTCAGACGATGGCGAGGGAACAGCTGATTAGGCACTTGAAAATCATGAGAAAATTTTATTTTAGCGTTATTACACCGCAACTTCAGTTCAAATTCGTCGATTATTCAAAAAATCGTGGTCACTAGTCCTATCTTACGTTCAAGACGCTTACATTGGAGCTGATTCATTGCGAGTTTTCAACGCTACAGATCGTTCAAAAAATCAAATGAGACAAATCAGCGATATGTCAATAGAAACTACGCATACAGAAGTTACATGCAATCAGTAGGTGGATAAAATCTTCTTAAAGGGGGGGGGGGTTCACCGATGGGGGGAAAATCTGATTTTGAAGGAAAAAGTTCAATTTTTTGGTATTTTTGACCTCTTGGGAGTAAAATTTGCCTGAAAAATCGATTGCGAGCATTTAGAAAGCGCGAAACCCAGTCCTAATGGGTCAAAATGCCAAAAAATGGTGTTTTTTAGCGATTTTTTACGATTTTCTCGAANGGAACACGATTCCGGTGCTTAAAAAATTTCAAAATGCTTTCCAGAGTGAAAAAAATGGCCATATATGGCGTTTTACCATTACAACAATAATGAACAAAAATCAATTTTTTTTCACTCTGGAAAGCATTTTGAAATTTTTTAAGCACCGGAATCGTGTTCCCCAACCCCGAAAACCCTAAAAAACATGTTTTTGAGAAAAATAAAAATTTTCGAAAAATTTCGATTTTTTTCAGCTTGGGGGACCAAGGCAAAATTTCGAAAAAAATGAAAAATTTTTTTCTTCGAAAAAAGTGTTGATTCTATCTATTTTGGACCTGAATAACATGAATATGCAAAAATTTTGGCACCTAAACCCATAAATACGAATTTTTATGGGGGGTGCCAAGTTTTTTGCCCCCTACTGTATGGTAATATACACTAAAAATGGCTTATTTATGCATTATCTCGGCCAAAAATGCATTTCATAAAAAAATTTTTGCATTTTGATATTTTGAGTAGTGTACTTTTTAAAATTGTTGCAAAAATTTTAAAAAATTTTGCAAAAGTTTTCGAGAAAATCGTAAAAAATCGCTAAAAAACACCATTTTTTGGCATTTTGACCATTAGGACTGCGTTTCACGCTTTCTAAATGCTCGCAATCGATTTTTCAGGCGAATTTTACCCCCAAGAGGTCAGAAATACAAAAAATTGAACTTTTTCCTTCAAAATCGGATTTTCCCCCCATCGGTGAACCCCCTCCCCTTTAAGGAAAATTTTTAGATGGATTCAAGTTCGTCTTGAGATACTAACTCAAATTGTTATCTTTGGTTTCATTTTGGTGGCTATATATTTGGGTGATCATAAAATAATTTCAATGGGAATATTGGCTTTGGTTATTACGAATGGGGAAACAGTAGGACTTTGGGCACTTTTGCACTTGATACCACCTATTGGCGGGCGTCGCCATTAATTTTCTTGAAATTCAAGGATTACCCCGAAAATTAAGAAATTTACTATAAACCTTGTAACCAATAATGCCTCCGAAAATCTAAATCTCTTATGAAAGCCAAGGGTTTTTCTGGCATTAGGACTTTCGTTAAAGGGGTGCAAATTAGGGTCCTTTCTCAACAAAAATTTTTTTGAAAAATGACTTTCTAGGGGTAAAAATAGGGTGAAAAATCGATTGCGCACATCCCCGTCGCGTGGAAATGCTTCCTTGACCCTGATTCAGGGAATGGGATGGGTCCATTGAAGCGAAAATCAAATATTTTCGGATTTTTATGAGAGAACCGTCGATTCTTAGGTTTTTCTAGGCGGGGGATCGATTGCGCGCACTCTTAAAACATGAAAACGCTTCTTTGACTCTGATTCAGGGAAAAAATCAGTGTATTGAAGCGAAAATCAATTTATTTATGTAAATACGTATCCTTTCCCTGAATCAGGGTCAAGGAAGCGTTTTCACGGTTCGGGAATGCGCGCAATCGATTCCCCGCCTAGAAAAACCTAAGAATCGACGGTTTTCTCATAAAAATCCGAAAATATTTGATTTTCGCTTCAGTACACCCACCCCATTCCCTGAATCAGGGTGAAGGAAGCATTTTCACGCAACAGGGATGTGCGCAATCGATTTTTCACTTTTTTTTCATCGATTTTTTTCACCTTATTTTTATCCCTAGAAGGTCATTTTTCAAAAAAAATTTGTTTGTTGAGAAAGGACCCTAATTTGCACCCCTTTAAGATTTGAATTCGTTAAAATTCGAGTTTCTTGACATTGCCATTGTCTTTTTTGAAAATTTCTTTTTTCAAACATTCTACAAAATTTTGGCTACGTTTTAAAAAAATAAATTTTCCAAAAGGACAATGGAAATATCGAGAAAATCGAATCTTAACGAACTCAAATCTTAACGAAACTCCTAATGCTGTTTTTCTTGAAACTAATAACTGACCCATTCAATTAACAAAATATAAAAAAAACTTTTAGTTCTCTGGTAACCTTGGGAACATTGCTAGACAATGGAAAAAAGCCGAAATGAGTATCGTTTCTGTTGAAAGAATAAATGAATATGTTAATAACAAACATGAGGTTTTTTGCATCAGATTTGCTCAAAAATGTCTTAATCTAGGCTCCTTGGGAAATCGAATCATTTAGACCCCCAAACAACTGGCCTGCGTCTGGGCAGATTACATTCAACAATTTATGCCTAAAATATCGAGAAGACACCGATTTAGTTCTAAAACATCTAAATTTTGTTATCAAAGGTGGAGAGAAGGTTGGGATTGTCGGAAGAACTGGAGCTGGTAAGATACTCTTCTTGGTAACATAACCATTTTAGGCAAATCTTCTCTTACTTTGGCATTGTTCCGTCTCATAGAGCCATCCGAAGGGACTATAGAAATCGATGGGATTGACATTAGAAAGATAGGACTACACGATATACGAAGAGCTTTAACAATTATACCACAAGTAAAAAATTCTTTCAAATTAGCCAATCCTGTACTTTTAGGATCCTGTACTCTTTTGCGGTACATTGAGGTCAAATCTTGATCCTTTTGATCAGTTTTCCGATGATGAAGTCTGGCTAGCTATAGAACAAGCCCATCTCAAACAATTTGTTGTGAATTTTGAAGAAAAATTAGACTATAAAATAAACGAAAGTGGATCGAATCTCAGGTAGGCTTTTTCAAATTATTATCTGTAAACAGCTTTTAGTGTCGGTCAGAGACAACTGGTTTGCCTAGCAAGGGCTTTGCTTAGAAAAAACACCAGAATTTTGGTATTAGATGAGGCTACAGCCGCGGTTGATGTGGAAACTGATAGGCTAATCCAAGATTCGATTAGACAATACTTTGGCCACTGCACCATCCTGACTATTGCTCATAGGCTTAATACGATCTTGGACTATGATAAAATTTTGGTTATGGATGCAGGAGAAGTTAGGGAATTTGAAACGCCAAGAAACCTACTCAGTAATCCACACTCCTTGTTTTCTTCTTTAGCTAAAAATGCTGGGATAACAGTTGAATCGCTGTGAGGCAATTTATGTTGGTTTAAAAAAATTTATGCTAATAAAACTTCTTAAGTATTTTTAAAATTCAACATTACCCTGATTTTCAAGGAAATCATAATTATTCATGAATTCCTTGATTTTCAAAGGATTTCTTGATTATCAGACACGGATCACAGAGCTTTAAAAATTTTTTAAATTGATCAAAAAATCGTAGCCAAGTGGTTCTAAACTTTAAAAAGCCTAGAAGTACACTTGTAGTCAAGGCAGTAAAAATCAGAAATGACGCAACAATTTTATTAAACTTTAAAAACTTTTAAAGGTCTAGTAGCTTTTGTTCGACATACACTACAAGGTTTTTCTGACACGATCATAGTTTGGGCACAAGCAACAGATTAGGTGTGAACAGGAAATGAATGTCACTTGACGCTAAATTTTTATATAAAAATAAGTGATACAGCTTTTACTTCCTTTTGTTCCATGCAGATAACACATAGTTCTTCAATTTTCAACTCTTCTAGTTCTTTGCACAAACGATGATGCTTCATTCTATAGAAACCCTTCATCAACCACACCCCTAATACCTCACCACCCATATGACACGTCCCTAGTACGCAATAGTTAATCACTATCCTAATGACACCTATGATAGGTGATCGTGTAGTCACTTCTTATTGTATTTTATGTTTTGTATTCTCAGTTTTTGCCTAGTAATTTGTAGCTTCCGAACGATGCTTGGCCACAGTACTTTGATGTCTTAGAGCCTAGAGAAATCCAAATCCTCCACTGGTCCAGGAAGCCGCTATGTTTGGTTTCGGCGCTTCTATGTTTTGAGAATGCAGCAGCCCGATCAGATTCCACTCGGACGAGGGCTATGTTATGATTCGACGGCAAGAATGCTATGAAACGAGAGGAGCCGAAAGCTGTTATCGGATCTTGCAAAAGGTTTATGAAATTTATTATTATAACCCCTAAGGACTCCCAGCTATCAGAGGCTATTTTCCAGTGACAAAACACCGACTGGGTCATATATGACCCACCCATTTTAAATTATGTAGCAAAAAATTTTTTGCCAAAGTTTTTAAAATATATAAAAATTTCGAAAAATATCGAACAGGCGAATTGTTGACAAAAATGGGTTAAAGAAGTTTTGAATTCCCTAAGAAGTTTCTACTCTTCTGATCTATATATTATTCATTTTACTCACTAATTCAGCTCTATTGTTACGTATAAAGCCCTCCTCGTATGGCGGCATACAGTTGAGATTGCGTATTTTTACACGATTTCTAAAATATCGTACAAGATCATATGAGATCCACCTAGATGAGTAAAAGCTTGTTAATAGAAAATCCTGTTGTTTGAGCTTTATCTTGAGCACTGATCAACTGAAATAGTACTTTCCGATGACGCCAAACTTATCCCATAAAACGTTAGTTTTGTCTGTCAAACCCCTTGTTGCGTGCGCACGCAATACGAGTATAAATTTATTCTAAAATTGTTCTAGGTAAGCCACTGGTCTATATGTTTTCTTTAAATAGTTTTATGCATGAAGTAATTTTTTAGAAAATTATTCTATTCATTTAAGCGTGATATTTTAATTAGATTTTTGAGTCTTAAAACGTGTTACGTTTTACAATGCCTTATTTACTACTGTACCCTTCCTAGTTACTGAGTTCAAGCTCTATACATTGTACAAAGTCAAACATTAGAAGATATAGGAGTAACCAACCGAAATATTATGACCTGCCTTCCTTTAATTTACCTATACCTTCAATTGTGCTAACCATTCGCTTAGTTCTATTTCTAATAAAAGGTCGAAAACAAGAAAAATTTTCTTTCTCTTAAATTGACGAATTTTATTTTCAACTCGTGTATTTGTTTTTGATTAACAATCTTGAAGATGAGCAACGGTTCTGCAGAACTACCGGTTTGCATCCTTTTACAAAATCAAACATTAGAAGATATACGAGTAACCAACCGAAATATTATGGCCTTACTTCCTTTAATTTATGCTATACCCTCAATTGTACTAACCATTCGCTTAATTCTATTTCTAATAAAAAGTCGAAAACAAGAAAAATTTTCTGGCTCTTTTTATAAACTTTTTATCATAACAAGTTTTGTGGTAGGAAAGCTAAATTTGCAATCGGAAATTTCTCTTTTAGGACTTATTTTATTGGATATCTTTTTATTATATTGGGACTCTCATAAGAGCACCAATTGCAAGTTTTATTTATAGCTTTTTACCTCCAATAGGAATGCCTAATAACCTGATTCACTTTCTTGGACATTATGTAAAACAAGCGGACTTTTTAATGCCGATAATGTTGTCCTTGAATCGATTTACAGCCGTAGTCTTGCCTGTGATGCATGATAGGGTAAAAAAATTAATCACTATTTATATATAGAAAACTCCAAAGAATTTTTTATTTTGGATTTTTTAGATCTGGAAGAAAATTTTGCCTTTAATCCTTGTATTGTTTTTCTCAGCTCCGCTCTTTTTTACATGGAAATTTTTCTTTGTCCCTGTCTATGCTTGCCGTCTTCACAATTTTAATAATACAGATGAAGTCTATTACAGTTTGTTTAGTCTTGAAACCGGGAAACCCAGCGTATTTTGGGTAAGTTAGATCAAGATCTATTTTTTAAAAACTTACAAGGAATGCTTAACGGGCAGATGCCAGTTGGTAACATAAAATCTCTACAAAGGCTTAGGCATAGGTCTAAGACTAAGCCTTGGCGGAGATGACATAATCACCAAATGGTATCTGCCCTGTTCAACATAGGAAATGTGAATCTAGACAAGATCCTAGTGGGTTTGAAAGTACTTGGCCTAAAACAATAGTCAAAAATTTTTCTTTTGGTTCAAATCCAAAACATATGCCATAATTGTTTTCAGGCCGAGTACCATACTTAGGGGGAGGGGTTCGGCACTTTGATGAGGCGATCCTTCCAGAGGGACCATAGGTGGACAAACAGGGGGAGAGGGGGTCTGGTGCTGGGTTGGGTCCCTAAAACTTTCAAAAATTTGCCTCCCTTAATCCTCCCTCATGTTTTTGTTTTCGAAAATTTTGGTCAAAAACATAAAAGGGGACCAAAAAAAAGAACTAACTCGGTCGTTCCAATGCCGTGTTGGTCCTATTTTTGGCCTTTTTGCCGGATTGGTTAGAGGAAGACTCCCTCTCCTTTGCCATGTGTGAGGAGGACCCCCCAGAAAAAGGTTATGAAACGTTTTTGAATCGATTCCGATCGCCTCAAAAATTATACCAATCACCTGAAAATTAGAGGTGATCCCCCTCAATTTTAGGCATTTTGAGTGAATCGATCAGGGGTGGCACCTCCTCCCTCCCCCTCATTGTCCACGTATGCCGAGTACTTTCAAACCCACTAGCCTCTTGTCAAGATCCAAATTTTCTATGTTGAGCATTTTTTGTTAGATAAGTATTGCCATGAGCGAGTTGATTTTATCATTAACATCGGCGTTCGTTTGCTTTTGTTTTAATTGTGTGACGATTGGCCATATTATATACTATCGAAAATCTGCTAACAATACAGACTTGTTCAAAAATGTTGAAAGGAAACTATTTTTTGTAGCGTTTATGATGTTTGTAAATGAAACATTACTTGGTTTTATTCAGGTTGACTTTTATTTAGCACAGATGAAAATTTTTAAGTTGACATATACACATAATTTTTTAGCTTGGACTTTACTATACAACTAATATTACAATTAATTTTGATATATTTAATCAACTTGCGACTGCTCAGAGTTTTGTTGTTGATGTGATGTGTTTATCACCACCATGGCTATTATTATTCACGAGCAAGACAATAAGAAAAAGAGTCTGTGGAATAAAAGAAGAGGCGCAGGCTCAATCAATTCCACTTCAAAATACTAGTAGATATAATACAAAAACAAGCTTACAACAAATTAGGCAGTGACAGGGTTGACGGCCACTCGCAGGCAATTTTTCCGCCGTAACATTTGCACACGCACTTTTGTGCATATACATTTGCGCATTCACTTTTGTGCGTGTAACATTTGCGCATGTAACATTTGGACATTTTTGGGGGATAATTACAGGGTGAGCCAAAAAAAAATCATGTGCATGCGCAAATGCTACATGCGCAAATGCTGCATGAGCAAAAGCACCTTCGCAAATACATATGCGCAAATGTAGGTGCATAATGTTTCATGCGTAAGTGTCCCCAACCCTTAGCAAGTGCTATACTAGTATAGAAGTTATCAGTCACTACGATACGTCCAAATCCAAGTAAACTTCGGCATAGTTTCATAACAATCTAAAAGACCCTATAGAAAAACACTTAAAACTGATATTATGAAAAAGGTTATTTTTCAAGTTTTAAGGTTGAAACATAAAGTTTGGAATCTTTTTTTTACTTCAAATTCGTGTTTTTTTGGCTACAAATGTCCTAATAGATGCATTTTCATTATTTTTTTATTGACAGACCAGTAAGCTCGGTCTAGCTCTTTAAAACTTTTTGTTGTAGAACTGAGTCGCAGCTAGGAAAATTTTGGACCTACTTTTCTAAAACGCTCCAATGGTTTTCCCCATCCAGTGTAAGCGTGAAATTTAAGCTTACGCGTATAGCGGATAGAAGGGAGTGGGAGAGAGCGACTCGAAATATAATATGGTATGATGTAAACTAAAGCCAACCCCCCCCCCAACGAGGTGATTTGAATTCCTTTACTTATGAACCTTACTAGGGAACGTTTCCAAGTGATACCAAGCTTTTTTCATAAAATTGTTGCTATTTTTTAGAGGGCCGAAAATGATGTAGAATCGCATAAAAATTTAACATACACTTATAGATTAAGAATTTTTATGAAGAACTTCGAGATGGTCTGAAGTGATTGAAAATGTATATTAGGTTGGATCGAAATTCATTCTCCATAAATGAGATCAAATCGAGATCTTGAATCGATCTAAACCGTTTGTACATAAATGTGTAAATATAGATGCTTTTCTCTTGTTTGAATGAATTTCGATTTAACATTAGTTCGAACTTTCGAGATATCGTCTCTTAACAATTACTCTAAGCTCGATTTGATCTCATTTATGGAGAATGAATTTCGATCCAACCTAATATACATTTTCAATCACTTCAGACCATCTCGAAGTTCTTCATAAAAATTCTTAATCTATAAGTGCATGTTAAAGGGCCAGTCCAGTCAGTTACAACCATATGAAAAAAATGATATATTCGGAATGATCATGAAAAATGGAACATTTTTTACGGCATGTTCTGAATCGTTGTAGTTTTCGAGATAATTGCGTTTGAAATTTTGAGTTTGTTACAAGCTCTTCGTTGTAATACACAAACTGTTTTGAATTTTTTACGGAAAAATCTATTTTTGCATCGATTTTTTAAAATTTCATAAAATGAACATTGTAGCTGTAATTTTTTATAGCTAAATGAGACGAACAAAATGACACCAAAATTATCTAATTTGAGCATTTTTGGGTTATTGAAATGAAAATATGAATCAGAATTTTCGTTTCAATAACTCCAAATTTTCAATAACTACAAATAATATCTAGACACCTATAGAAAGTCTTTGCTTCAATAAAAAGTTATACTCCAATCTTTGAGGCATATCCTGATTTTTTGATCGGGTTTTGGACAAAGATCTATTTTTTTGACCCTGATACGGGGATTTTTGCTAAGGACAGCTATTGAAAAAGTTGTCCCAGAGTCCGAAGAACATTTGGGTATATTGGGTTTAGCTATTTGGTGGCGATTTGACTGAGTTATGGCCATTTTATTCATGGAATATGGTCATTATTTGTGTTTTCAACACTTTATGGTATTTTAGCTAAAGTGCAGTTCGTGGCCCTTGCTTGGATTTTTTCCAAAATGTTGTTATTTGAGAGATCTAATGTAGAGGAGTGTTATAGCGTTAAAAAAAATTGTGAAACGAATCTCTCTGGAGGTATGCGATTTTTCCAAGATGTGGTTCTTTATGTGTTATTATAAGGTATTTATCTTTGAAGGTGGCTGACTTTTCATGGGAAAATTTATCGTTAACAAATTTGGTATAGAAAGATTCCTCACATTGAGGCGTCTTTAAAAAATCAATGATGCTTTGATTCTTCACTTTATTATTTACAAAAATTGTTCGAAAAAATTTATGCAAAAATAATCAATTTTGGCCCATTTTAGGGCATTAACTTGCTTTCGACACTAGGAGTTCTCAATATCAGAAAATTTCATCATTTCATTCCATCATTTTTACTTATTTATAAGTGATTTACTTATTTTTGGCCCTCAAAACTTATTTTTTGAGCCAAATTTTATTTAAAAATAAGTAAATGTCTTATTTTTTAATAAGTTTTACTTTTTTTTCTTTGAAATTTTTAAGAGAGACTTATTTTTAGAAAATCCTTATGGCAACCCTGCGCGTCACGCAAATGGATTTTTCAATGATCCCGTTCAAATGTAGTGGAAAGGTCATTCCACTTGTTTAATGCGTGTATTCTCATAATAAAAGTACTTTTTTAAATTAGCTTTCTAAGAGTTCCACGAGTTAATTTCTTAAATGTACATTTTCTTTTGTTAATTGTTTACGAGCTTTTTCAGATACATTCATCACGGTGTGCCGTTGCGGAACTGAGATTTATTTTCAGTTTCTTTTTTTCAGGCTGCCTTGAAATGAAATAATTCTCGGCTATTTCAGATACATTCATGAGAGTTTTAAGAGATCTCGAAAGTTTGAACCTAGATGGCCGTAGTGTTAAATGGCTCGAGCGCCATTTAATTTGACTTTATTTAGTGAGATTAACGCATGGGAAAGTTTTTGTAAGTCATTTTGAGCCAATCCGCGAAATCCCTTACATTCTAACATTGTCCGAAGTTCAAAAACATGATTTTACGTTGATTTTTTGAATTTTCTAACCTGTCTAAAACACCCTAGATAATTTTTTCAGCCAAAATTTCTACCTAGCCGATGCAATCCAGAAAGAGAAAATTTCTAGTGTGGTTTTGAAAAAATCGGAGAAAATTTTTTTCGTCCCCTACAACAACGGCCATCATGAAAAAAGGCTCAAAAATCGAAGTTTCTCAGATTTTTTCGAAATCACGCTAGAAATGTTCTCCATATTGAAATACATCGGCCAGATAGAAATTTTGGCCGAAAAAAATTATCTTGGAAGTTTTAGACAGGTTAGAAAATTTAAAAAATTAACGTAAAATCAGGTTTTTGATCTTCGGATAAAAATAGAATGGAAGGGGTTCCGTGGATTGGCTCAAAATGACTTTCAAAAACTTTCCCATGCGTTAATCTCACTAACAAGGAATGGTATAGAAGTGTCAGTCTCGGATTTTCATAATTTTGACGTAAAATGGCTCAGAATAAAAATATAAGAATATGTTTTTCGAATTAGCTGCGAATAGGCTGGGATTGTCGAGATCCGAGGGTTTTTATGCCAAAAATAGCGTTTTCATTGAAATCAAAACGGTGGAAAATGTCGAAATTTCGACGAAAGAAGTCAAATAAAGGTGTTTTTGGAGGCTCTTGATTTCAATGAAAACGCTATTTTTGGCATAAAAACCCCCGGATCTCGACAATCCCAGCCTATTCGCAGCTAATTCGAAAAACATATTCTTATATTTTTATTCTGAGCCATTTTACGTCAAAATTATGAAAATCCGGGACTGACACTTCTATACCATTCCTTGTAAGTTAAGTCAAATTAAATGGCGCTCGAGCCGTTTAACACCAGTTCGAACTTTCGAGATATCGTCTCTTAACAATTACTCTAAACTCGATTTGATCCCATTTATGGAGTCTTACATAAAATATTCTTCCTTAATTTTTTATTCAATAAGTTTTATATGTTTTGCGGTTGCTGTGTTTAAATGGGGCACGGCTATAAAATACGCTTACAAAAGTAAAAAAGCACCGGAGCAACTCCGTATGTCGTCGATTTTCGTTATTTATATGATAATCTATTTCTGGTATAATTTTATCTATATGATTTATGTTTTTTATAGTGTTATATTTTGGCGACCGGGTAAGCCAAAAAGTGGAACTATTTCATAAAATTTGCTATGATTTAGAAAACTCATATAATGCATACATCTTATTCTGGGTTTATTTGCCTGGATATGCCTTAATGTCGTGGATTCCAATTTTTGTTTTGTTCATGACGATAGAGCGCTGCTTGATATTAAAATTAAAAATGGGATTTTCCAAAAAGCATCATTATTGGATAGTTAGAATTGCGTTCTTAGCTGCTTTTATAGTTTCGGGTGTAAATTTGTCGTTCCGAATGTTAGATTATCCACAAAGTCCGAAGACAAGTAAAATTTCCTAATGGAGACTGAATGGAGGTTAACGTTGGGGGGGGGTGCAAATTTTCTCTGAATTCAAATTTATATTG
>OZJO01000416.1:0-42674 GCA_900406225.1 Acrobeloides nanus
ATTTTTTGACCCCCGGAAAATTTTTTCAGAATTTTTCGATGCGCGCAATCGATTTCTCGCATAAAATTACCCCTAGAAAAGTCATTTTTACAAAAATTAAAAAAATTTTTTTTCTCAAAAGTGCTGCTGCAAAGTTTAACCCCTCTTTAAAATGCACTTATCAATTATTTTTATTAACATTCCGATGTGCATCCGGCATGGACACATGAATTTCACTGCTCGAATAAAACACATTTGAAGCACTTAAAATTCACATAGATTGTTGTAGAAATACAGGGTGTTCCAAATTTTTTTTGCACTAAAATTTGCTCATAACTTTTTAAAAATAAATACGTTTTTTATCATTTTGATTTTAATTTCATCCAGAGACAATAGGAAAACGATCCATGCCAAAAAAATTTTTAAAAATTTAATGCATAAATTTTTATTTTGTGCAAAAATTTTTGGCTCCAAGTGGGATTCGAACCCGCGAACTTTGTGACCATTAAGCCGCTGCTTTGTCACTGCACCACTGAGGCTTGTTTATGGTGAACCGTTATGGTCACACAGTTCGCAGGTTCGAACCCCACTTGGAGCCAAAATTTTTTGCACAAAGTAAAAATTTATACATAAAATTTTTTTGACATGGATTGTTTTCCTATTGTCTCTGGATGAAATTAAAACCAAAATGATAAAAAATGGATTTATTTTCAAAAAGTTAAGAGCAAATTTTAGCGTAAAAAAATTTGGAACACCCTGTATATGTTTTGATCGTTTTTATAATCTTAATTTTTCAGTTATCTATAATTAAGATGTTTAAACTACATTTAAGCATCGAAAATTTTCCACTGAACAATTGTTTGCCTTATTTCTATGTGAAAATAAATTAAAAAACTATTGATTTTACATAAATAAAAATAATGTTTTCTTATATTCTCTTGGCGATTTTTCTATCAAATTTTGCCTTAGCCATAAATTTTAATGCCTTTGTCGATACACTTAATCCTATACGAACAATTCCGGATCCGTCGAGATTTCTTAGTGTCAGTCTGGATATGTCTATGTATCAGTCGTCGACGTTGAATGGTTTAAACTATACGTAAGAGATACAAGTATGAAACCATTATGTACTTTTTTTAAGATTCATTTTGCCATTGGCTAAAGCTTTAGGACCGTTATATTTTCGATTTGGTGGTACACACGCAGATTTTACGATTTTTCAAAATGAACAAAATGTTAATCAAGGATGGGAGGGGCAAAAGAGCACCCTTACTGTATTAACAAGTTAGTTCGTAGAATGTGCAAACCGATTCTAAATACCAAACTTCGCCGGATGGCGATTGATTAAAACACGTTCCGCGAGGGAACCGAGCTTCGGATGTCACAAAAATTTTTTGCTTCGGACAAAAAAAAATAATTTTGTTATAAAATGCGAAATCTTTAGATACTCAATTAGATCAAATCTATAACTTCACCAAAAACGCCGGATGGCGATTAATTTATGATTTAAACCAAATGTTACGTACTGGCTCTCAAGTAAACACTTCCCATTGGAATTCGAGTAATGCCGAACAACTCATAAACTATGGCAGTCAGATGAATTATGATATGGATTTCGAACTTGGGAATGGTAATCATCACTTTTATAATTTCGCTAAATCTTTTTTAGAACCCGAATATTATCACAACAATTTCAATTCTTCTTTAACCGGCACTCAGATAGCTGAAGGCTATGGAAATCTTCGAACTTTATTAAATTCTAATACTTTATATAAAAATAGTATTATTATTGGTCCTTCAACATCTACCTATGAACTAGTTTGAGTACGAAAGAAAGACAAATTTTGGTCGAGTATGTAAAATTTATTTGAGCATAGCGAATTTTTGAGTATATTTTAGTTTCCTAAGCAATAGTGGTGGAAATTATATAAATGCGTTGTCGTTTCATTAGTAAGATTTTAAAGAATCGTCTTTCGAAATCGATATTTTAGTTACTATTTTGCTGGTGCCACAGCAACTTTGGAAGATTTCCTCAATATTACGATCATGGATAACTTTAAACATACATTATTAGATGTTAAGAGTTTAAATTATACTCCTTTGTGGTTGGGAGAAACTTCGAGTGCGTATAATGGTGGCGCTGTTGGTTTATCGGAATCATTTGCTGCTGGTTTTTTATGGTTGGATAAATTAGGGTTGTCAGCTTTTTATGGATTGAATGTAGTTGTAAGACAAGATATATTTGGAGGAAATTACGCATTGTTATCTCGAGCAATGAATCCGACGCCGGTAAAAATTTTCGGAGCAAGTTCCCCTGGTTCCCGCCACTTAACATTGACTAAACTCGGCAAAATTTTTTTAGTTTCTTCCAGAGATTACTTATTTAGGGGCAATTTTATGTGAAAAATCGGTTGCGCAACCTGAAAACCGCAGAAAAATGGTGAAAATTTGCCAAAAACGACCACGCAGGGATGCATGAAATGCAATTCGATTTTCTCGAGATGAACAAATATCCCCCATGCATCCTTGCGTGGTCGTTTTTGGCGAATTTGCACCATTTGTGTGCTGTTTTCAAGTTGCGGGAATGCGCGCAATCGATTTTTTGCATAAAATTGCCCCTAAATGAGTAATTTCAGGAGGAAAATAAAAAATTTTTTTGCCGAGTTTAGTCAGCGTTAAGTGGTGGGAACCAGAGAAACTTGCTCCAAATTTTCGATATAGGATTAAAAATTGTATTTTTTTGCTAAAATCATACAATTAATTTTATATTGATATTTATAGATCGACAAGGTGGGGGGAGGGGACCCCCGATGAGGTGGTCCCCCCTCAATTTTGGGTTCATGAGTGAGTGGGTTAGGAGGAGGAGACCCCCGATGAGATGACCCCCCTCCCCTTCTTTTGGGCCTATGAGTGAGTGGGTCAGGGAAAGGCTCTCCCTTTGCTAACCTATGTTGATATTTTAGGATTATTGGTTGTCCTTATTGTATAAGAAACTAGTTGGGTCGCCTGTTTATAATATAACATTTACACCAACGAATCAAAACTTAAGAATCTATGCTGCATCTAGCGCCAAGTAAATTTGTTGAAAAATTAAAAAACTCGCCAGTTTAGTAATAACGGTATAGTCGTCTATGGACAATGGATGTCGAACGAAACGTTTACAATCGATTTTCCGCAAATTATGAAGAAACAGGTAACAGCATATGTTTTAAAAGAAGGAGAATCCGGAAATTTGGGATCGATGTCCTCACGCTTGAACGGTGGACTACTCTCATGGTCTACACACCAACCTGGTCCAAATATTCGTGGAAGCGTTGCGAGTCTTCCTTTAGAGCTCCCTGGTTATAGTCAATTTTTTATCATGGTTGATCAAACTCAAAGTGAGAAACTTGGATCTAAAAAACATGCAAATTTAGGCACTCAATGCCCCGATGGTTGGTATAAAGAAAATACTACACCGAATAAATGTATCAACATCATAAAGAATACGATGCCTTTCTTTGGAGCTAATTTTGATTGTAGCATTTATGGAAACGCATCGCTTTGGAGTGTCTCAAACGCATTCGAAAATAGAGAGGTTTTGAGTAAGATTTTGAAGTTTTTGCATGCATTTCTAAAAAATCATTTTAGAGCAAGTAGAAGTCATGGGAACCAACCATTTTTACATTGGCCTAATCGGTTCTGGAGATAGTTGGACTTGGTCGAATGGCGATTCTAGCACCTACACAAACTGGCAAAGCGGTAAAACTACATTTTTTGACATTCCTATATGTTTAGGCTTCCCAACAAACGACAATACGAAAAATTGTGTAATTTTTGATTCGAAATCAGGAGGTTGGTCGAATGAAGACTGTGATACAATTCATTCTTATATTTGTCAATTATATATTTAAGGCTTTTTATGAACCATTATTTATCTAACTTTAGTAACTAAAAATGGAATGATCGATAAAATTAACATAATTCTGTCCGACCAAATCGATCAATAACACAGTGTTGTTCTTTTGATGTACTAATGGCTTGGGTACATATAGAGTTACCTACAATAACATTCATCTTTCATATATTAAACTTGTAGACCTATTGTAGGCCAATATCTCCCTAAATTCGAAACATTAATAAAAAGTTGTAATTTGTGCCGGTTGAATCAAACAATTATCTTGAATTACATTGGCATCGAATTGCCCTACAAAAACATCAGGTAATGATGCCACTTTATCTGAGAGAGTGATTGATTCTTTTTCTGAAAACCATTGTATTAATGAATTGACCGAATCTCTTGTTAAGTTGATGCCACATTGAAACCAATTTTGAAGAAGAACTCAAAATTCGCATATTTATGACCGGTGACATGTTGTGTCACTTTTTGTCACTTGTGCATCTTTAGTAAAAACATAGGGGGACCAAAGTATTTTTTCGTCTCTCAAAACTTCCCAAAAATCACCATGATCATCTTGTTTTCGCATTAACAAACGAGAAATTGTTTGAAAAACCCTTTTTTAAGCTGAAAATGCTCGGAAAATTTCGATTTTTGACAAAAATTTTGTTGAAGTCCTTGAGTTAATATAAAATCCAGCGCCGCAAGCGAAACATTCATTGAGAAATGCTTGCTTTTTAAGTTGAAAACGCTCAGAAAAGTACAATTTTTGTAGAAAAAATGGAAAATTTTGGATCTTTTTGGTGAAAAATAGGAAATTTTGGTCATTTTTAGTGAATAATCATAATGGGGATCATCATGATTTTTAACAATTTCTTTCAAAAATTTGGGCAAAAACATATGGCGGACCAAGGGGATTTTTTTCGGCCGGAATGGGGAGAACCACCCCGGGTCCTCTCTTGTATTGCCTAGTAACAATAGCTATCAGGTGACAAATGTGACATATGACAGATGTAATTCCCGCTGGGGTAATCCCTTTCGTTTCAATACAAATTTACATTTAAAAACTTTGAAGGAAATTTCAAACGCAAATATCTCGAAAGGGTTAAACTTTCAAGGGGTACCGTAAAAATAAAAAATGATCAGCAAAAATTCCTCTTTCTTTTAAAAATAAATTTTCGAGGTCCTTTCAAAAGTTCAGTGGTCCTTTAAAATTCATATAGATTGTTTCAAAAATATGTGTTTTGATTGTTCTTATCATCTTAATGTTTCAGTTATCTATAATTAAGATGCTTATCTATAATTAAGATGTGCCGAAAATTTTCCACTGAGCATGTACTTTGCTTTATTTTATTCAAAAATAAGTAAAAAGCTATTGATTTTACATAAATAAAAATAATGTTTTCTTATATTCTCTTGGCGATTTTTCTATCAAAATTTGCCTTAGCCATAAATTTTAATGCCTTTGTCGATACACTTAATCCTGTACGAACAATTCCGGATCCATCGAGATTTCTAAGTGTCAGTCTAGATATGTCTATGTATCAGTCGCCAACGTTGAATGGTTTAAACTATACGTAAGAGATACAAGTATGAAACCATAATGTACTTTTTTAAGATTCATTTTGCCGTTGGCTAAAGCTTTAGGACCGTTATATTTTCGATTCGGTGGTACACAAGCAGATTTTACGATTTTTCAAAATGAACAAAATGTTAATCAAAAATTGGAGGGACAAAAGCGCACCATTATTGTATTAACAAGTTAGTTCGTAGAATGTGCAAACCGATTCTAAATAAAAAAAACTTCGCCAAATGGCGATTGTTTAAAACACGTTCTGCGAGAGAACCGAGCTTCGGATGTCTCAACAATTTTTTTGACGCAGAACAAAATTTAGGTCGATATTCTGATAGAACTCATTGAGTTATGCAACTTTTATTTTGGGCTCCTGATATATAGAGCTATCTTTATGGAAAGTTTTGAGTTGAGCGCTGAAAGTTTAAGGGTACTTTGATTCCGTGAGAGGTCGTCAATTTTTGGGGTATTTTTGGATATTTGGCTAAGTAAAAAATTATGTAAATATCTGGGATCAAAATGGTCTTGGCATAAAATGAAGCCCAAATCTCCAGCTACAAAATGTAAAAGACCGTTTGTCGAAAGCTAAAATACTTACTGACTTAGAACCGATCCAAGTTTGGTCGAAAAATGGCCATTTTTCCCAACTTGAGGGGCTGTACCGTCCAAGGGAGAAGTCGTCGGACCGGGAGCCCAAAATAAAAGTTGCATAACTCAATGATTTCTATCAGAATATCGACCTACAGAACGTTTATTTTGGTCTGCAACATCAATTTTTTAGTCGTTCTCGCACCCCCATTAATGAATTTCTATGCGGTTTTTTAAATGGTAGCTGAACAATGATCGAATAAATGTTGATAAAAATTTTCGAAATCCGTTGATCCTAACATTTTCAAAAATTACTTTGAAGTTTTCAAAGTCGATTTCTCTACCTTAACAAAATGCTAGAAATTTAATTTTTTATGAAAATATAGATCTTTAGTCTCTCTAACATATGCAAAAAATCGTATATAAAAATTATTTAACAGTGGCGAGATATTTGACTTTGAAGCTGATAGTCAAAAATGAGGCAAAAACAAAACGATATACCCGGAAATCGAACCCTCAACCTTATAGCTGTTAGTCGAACGCGCTAACCACTACACCATCATCACAAGTTTATTTGTATTTTATTCTTTCTTTAAATAGGCTCGACTTTTTTCTGTTTTTCATAACATAACAGCAAAAAATTGAGCCCATTTAAAGAAAAAATAAAATCGTAAATAAATTTGTGATGATTGTGTAGTGGTTAGCGCGTTCGGCTAGCGGCTAGAAGGTTGAGGGTTCGATTCCCGAGTGCATTGTTTTGTTTTTGACTCATTTTTGACTATCAGCTTCCAAGTCAAATATCTCGCCATTGTTAAATAATTTTTACATATGGTTTTTTGCATATATTAGAAGGACTAAAGCTCTATATTTTCATAAAAAAAATTAAATTTCTAGCATTTTGTTAAGGTGGAGAAAATCAACTTTGAAAACTTCAAAGTAATTTTTAAAATGTTAGGATTAACAGATTTCGAAAATTTTTATCAACATTTATTCGACCATTGTTCAGCTACCATTTAAAAAAACCCGCCTAGAAATTCGTTAGAGGGGGTACGAGAACGACTAAAAACATTGATGTTGCAGACGAAAATGATCGCTCTGTAAATTTTCGTCCTACGTTTAAAAAATTTTGTGACAAAATGCGAAATCTTTAGATACTCAATTAGATCAAATCTATAACTTCACCAAAAACGCCGGATGGCGATTAATTTATGATTTAAACCAAATGTTACGTACTGACTCTCAAGGAAACACTTCTCATTGGAATTCTAGTAATGCCGAACAACTCATAAACTATGGCAGTCGGATGAATTATGATATGGATTTCGAACTTGGGAATGGTAATCATCACTTCTTATAATCTCGCTAAATCTTTTTTAGAACCCGAATATTATTATAACAATTTCAATTATTCTTTAACCGGCTCTCAGATAGCTGAAGACTATGGAAATCTTCGAACTTTATTAAATTCTACTACTTTATATAAAAATAGTATTATTATCGGTCCTTCAGTAGCTACCTATGCTACTAGTTTGAATACGTTAGAAAGACAAATTTTGGTCGAGTATGTAACAAATTTTTTGAGCATAGCGAATTTTTGAGTATATTTTAGTTTTCTAAGCAATGGTGGTGGAAATTATATAAATGGGTTGTCGTTCCATTAGTAAGATTTTAAAGAATCACCTTTCGAAATCGATATTTTAGTTACTATATTGGTCCCACATCAACTTTGGAAGATTTCCTCAATATTACGATTATGGATAACTTGAAACTTACGTTATTAGATGTTAAGAGTTTAAATTATACTTCTTTGTGGTTGGGGGAAACTTCGAGTGCGTATAATGGTGGCGTTGTTGGTTTATCGGAATCATTTGCTGCTGGCTTTTTATGGTTGGATAAATTAGGGTTATCAGCTTTTTATGGATTGAATGTAGTTGTAAGACAAGATTTATTTGGAGGAAGTTACGCATTGTTATCTCAAGCAATGAATCCGACGCCGGTAAAAATTTTCGGAGCAAGTTCCCCTGATTCCCACCACTTAACGTTGACTAAACTCGAGAAAAAAATTTTTATTTTCTTCCGGAGATGACTCATTTAGGGGCAATTTTATTCGAAAAATCGATTGCGCGCACTCCCGCAATCTGAAAACCGCAGAAAAATGGTGAAAATTCGCCAAAAACGACCACACAGGGATGCAATTCGATTTTCTCGAGAAATGAACAAATATCCCCCCATGCATTCCTGCGTGGTCGTTTTTGGAGAATTTTAGGAGGGGGACTCTCGATGAGGTGGTCCCCCCTCAATTTTGGGTCCACGAGCGAGTGGGTTAGGAGGAGGAGACTCCCGATGAGATGATCCCCCCTCCCCTTCAATTTTGGGCCTATGAGTGAGTGAGTCAGGGGAAGGCTCTCCCTTTGCCGACCTATGTTGATATTTTAGGATTATTGGTTGTCCTTATTGTATAAGAAACTAGTTGGGTCGCCTGTTTATAATATAACATTTACACCAACGAATCAAAACTTAAGAATCTATGCTGCATCTAGTGCCAAGTAAATTTGTTGAAAAATTAAAAAACTCGCCAGTTTAGTAATAACGGTATAGCCGTCTATGGACAATGGATGTCGAACGAAACGTTTACAATCGATTTTCCGCAAATTATGAAGAAACAGGTAACAGCATATGTTTTAAAAGAAGGAGAATCCGGAAATTTGGGATCGATGTCCTCACGCTTGAACGGTGGACTACTCTCATGGTCTACACACCAACCTGGTCCAAATATTCGTGGAAGCGTTGCGAGTCTTCCTTTAGAGCTCCCTGGTTATAGTCAATTTTTTATCATGGTTGATCAAACTCAAAGTGAGAAACTTGGATCTAAAAAACATGCAAATTTAGGCACTCAATGCCCCGATGGTTGGTATAAAGAAAATACTACACCAAATAAATGTATCAACATCATAAAGAATACGATGCCTTTGTTCGGAGCTAATTTTGATTGTAGTACTTATGGAAACGCATCGCTTTGGAGTGTCTCAAATGCATTCGAAAATAGAGAGGTTTTGAGTAAGATTTTGAAGTTTTTGCATGCATTTCTAAAAAAATCATTTTAGAGCAAGTAGAAGTCATGGGAACCAACCATTTTTACATTGGCCTAATCCGTTCTGGAAATAGTTGGACTTGGTCGAATGGCGATTCTAGCACTTACACAAACTGGCAAAGCGGTAAAACTACATTTTTTGACATTTCTATATGTTTAGGCTTCCCAACAAACGACAATACAAAAAATTGTGTAATTTTCGATTCGAAATCAGGAGGTTGGTCGAATGAAGACTGTGATACGATTCATTCTTATATTTGTCAATTATATATTTAAGGCTTTTTATGAACCATTATTTATCTAACTTTACAGGGTGCGTCAAAATTATTAGGACACTAGATTTTTCATAAAATTTATTCAAAACACAACAAATACAACAATAAAACAACAAGATTTATTCAAACCAGCCACTATTGGCATCGATGCAGGCTTTCAAACGCTTTGAGAAATTGTCCACGATCTTGACCAGGATGTCCGGGTGATTTCATTTCATGCTTTCTTCAACGCGCGTTTTAACGATTCAACGTTCGGGTAGGGCTTCTGGCACGCTTTTTCTTCGAAAATCGACCACACGGCATAATCGAAAGAGTTCAAATCAGGGCTGTTGGGGGGCCATTCACCAGTCAAGTTGCGCCAGTGGGGGTCGACTGTGATGACATCGGGGCATTGGTCGCGGAGGAAGTCTTGTGTCTCGATTGCTTTGTGTGCTGGGGCCCCGTCTTGTTGGAACGTCCACTCGTCGTACCCGAAAGCCGTATTGGCCCACGGAATCAGATGCGCGCAGCATATCCATGTACACGTGTCGGTTGATCTTGGTGCCTTAGTCCACAAACACCAACGGGATCTTGCCTCGAGCGAAGATGGCTGCCCAAACCATCATCGACTCGGCCTTCTGAACGCACTCAACGACCCTCTCTTCCGTGTCCGGTGCTTCTTCCGCCCATATTCTGTCGTTTTGCGGGTTAAACGATTGAAAAAACAAGATGAGACAAAGAAAACATGATGAGACAACCAACCTGTTGGATGTCAAAGAGCTTTTCGTCAGAAAAGATGATTTGGCGGTGTCAACCTCGTGAAAAACGCCGGATAAGAGCTCGGCAACGGAAGAGGCGCTTTTATTTTGCTTCTGCGTTCAATTTTTGACGCTTCTGGAACTTGAAAAGTTTCAGATTTAAATCCTTTTTCAAAATCCTCCTTGCGCTTGTTTCAGACACATCCAATTTCTTGGCCAATTTCCTGGTTGAGTTTGCCTTGATCTTAGGGTTGCGACGGTTCATCTCCTTGGCGCATCGAATATTTTCCTTGCTTCTCGCGGTCTTTTTTCGCCCTCTTCCTGGTCGGTCTTTGTTGCTTCCGGTCTCTTCAAATCGCTTAATAGCCAGGGATATGGTGTTCGGGCTTATACCAAGATCTCTTGCAATTTCACGCATCCCCTTTCCGTTTTCATGCATTCGGATTATGGCGGGTCGAAATTCAGATGTTTTAAATTCCATTTTTAGCTATAAAAACAAACGTTTAAAATAAAATATTGTTAAAAAAGTGAAAAAATCAAGTAATTTTGACGCACCCTGTAATAACTAAAAATGAAATGTCGATAAAATTAACATAATTCTGTTCCGCTCCGACTAACTCGATCAATAACACAGTGTTGTTCTTTTGTTGTACTAATGGTTTGGGTACATATAGGGTTACCTTCATCTTTCATATATATACTCCGAATGCCCATATATTACCTATACAGTCGACTCTCCATATAGTGACACCCCTTTCAATTTGATATAGTGACCCTCTCCCCAGAAATATACGAATTTTGCGTCTTTTGTTCTCCGCGTCGCGAGGGGAGCCCCCAATTGCGTCGGGACGCTGCATTAATTTTCGCATATTCCCGGGGAGAGGGTCACTATATCAAATTGAAGGAGTGTATCACTATATGGAGAATCGACTATACCTTATTGTATTGCAACATCTTATTTAATAAACGACGAGAGCCCCAAATTTACTCTCTGATTTCACCCTAGATGTGAGTATACACGGCACTTTCATGGGAGTTGAAAATAAACTTTGTGGTTTATGTTGAAATTTGGAATTAATATGATGATTTTTTATTCTGTTCATAGTTAAATTTTTTTGTTCAATCCTCGTTTGAGGCAATTTGATTAAAATCAGATTCTATGGCCTCACAAGTAGGACTATGACTAAACATTTTAAACTTAAAGCCATCACTACATTTGCATATGGGCTTATCTTCGCCTTCTTTGTGGCATATAAAATTCTTATCAAATCCGCATCTCTTTCCGATTGGAATCGTCTTTGGATTGCCATCAATGTCTTGGCTTGCACAATAGTTCTTCATTATAAAGTCGATGGTAACACTGGCATTAAATCCTAACAGACTTATGGGCACTTTACATTCGCCATCATTCGATCGAGTAGTGATGCATTTGCATATAGGGATACAATAAGGGTGATCACCACTGCCTGTTCCATTATAACAGCTTGGATATTCACCCCAAGGACATTGGGTTATCGGTTTTTGGCACGTGCGATCTGGAGTTTGAACCTAAAATTTTTTAAATATGCTATAAAAAGAATAGAAAAAATTTCAAAAAATTGATTCCAAAAATTTTTTAGAAAGTCGACATTTGAGGTTCAACTTTTGAGGCTCGACACTTGACAATGTGAGGATCCAGTTTTTTGGAAACCGACATTTGAGTTCTGACATTTGAGGCCCGACATTTAAGTCTCGACATTCGAAGACCCGACTTTTGACGCTTAAGACTTTCGAAGTATTTGAGGCGTAAGCTTTAAAAAAAGTTGAGCCTCAAATGTTGGGCCTCAAATATAGATCTCAAATATCGAAGCCTCAAAAGTCGAACCTCAAATATCGGTCCTCAAGTGTTGATCCTTAAAAGTCGGGCCTCTCAAATCAGTCTCAAAGTGTCGGAGTCTCAAAAGTTGGATCTCAAATGTCTATTCGCCAAAAATTTTTTATACAAAAAATTAAGACGATTACTTCTTTCAAATAGACATTACACATACACATATCATCGAGTATACACATTGTTGGTGGGCAAACACATTTTGTCGAATCATTTTTATCTGGATAAAAGCCATTAACACATTCACATGTAGCATCAAACGCGTTCCGCACACAGACCAAATATCGATCATTACCACATCGCTGGCCTACTTTTATCCCTCCTATGCACCGATGCTGCGATTTCGGAATAGTTTTTGAAAGTTCTAACAAGACTGTGGAAGGTACAAATTCTGGAAGTTCTATCAAGACTCTGGAAGGTATAGATTCTGGAAATTCTTGTAAGAATGTTCTTGACAAATTATGTTTGTCGGTACCAGCGTACGACCAACAAAATAAAAATGCTAGTAATGGTGTTTGCATGGTTATTTGACTAAATTGACTAAATTTGTTATATAATTGTCAAAGTATTCAAATAAACAGAAGAAAATCATCGACGCGATAAAAAATATTGTTAAAACTTCGATTTCTCGAGTTGAACGATTACTGAAACAAATAAGAAAAAAAATTAAAATTGAAATACAATTTTCTTAAAAACCGGTTTTGCATAAACTGAGAGAGAGAGAGATCATACCATCATGTAGGGATATGAATCTACTTTCACAGATATTAACGAATCAAAAAATGGTTAAAGCGAATTCGGCAACATTTTGTTGCAATTTTTCTCTCTCTTGAAATTGCCTAACCTTCTCTTCGTACTCAATTACTTTTTACAAATTAAATGTGCAAAAAAACAAGTTTTATCTCCCCAAGGAATCTCAAATGAAGAATAAATTGACGGCTCTGTGTTAAAAAAAAGTAAGGTTGTAGTTTCTTTTGTTTCCAAATTTTATTCCACTTAAAGTTCAGCATTAAAAAGGAATTTTTTAAACTTTAATCATTATTTCAACAAAACGTTCAATCAAAAAGTTGGTGTTTCATAAGAATGGTAGAATTAGAAGATATTTATCATCCACGATTAGTATATATTTTCAACCTCAACTCGATAGTTTCATTCGTTCTAACAACTATATTCTTTTTCCCAGCCATTTACATAGTCTTTACGCAGTCGAAAAAAGCAAAATTATACAAGTATTTGCTGATAAACCAATTATGTTGGGCATATCTTTTCGAAATTATATACATAGCCGAGGGTACTATATTACTTAGTCCTCTACCGGCATTTTATTTTGCTGGAATCTGTTCAAATCATAGAATATGTGATTTTGAATTTGTAGTACCTATTACATTTTTTATAATCATCGGCTTTTCTCAATCGTATTTGGCCTCGTTAATGTATAGGATTAGTTATGCCGGTGTATTTAATAAATTTCAAGAATGGTTTCAAGATGGATGTAACTTGGTGAGTGTATTAGTCATTTCATTCATGGCTTCTGCCGCCATCATAATTGGTAAGATACAACGATTTTAATCGGGTTTAGTTTTTTAGACATCAAAGAAAGAGGAGGCCCTAAGCCTATGCCTAAACCTAAGTGGAAGTCTAAGCCTAATCTTAAAGGGGGGAGGGGTCCGAAATAGGGTCGGGTAGAAAATTTCTAAAAATTTTTTTAACAAGTGACCCTTTAAGAGTAATTTTATGCGAAAAATCGAATACATGCATTCCCGAAGCGTGAAAATGCTTCCTTGACCCTGATTCAAGGAATAGGGTGGGTGTATTGAAGCGAAAATCAAATATTTTCGGATTTTTATGAGAAAACCGTCGATTCTTAGGTTTTTCTAGGCGAGGAATCGATTGCGCGCATTCCCGAAGCGTGAAAACGTTTTCTTGACCCTGATTCAGGGAAGGAATCGTAACAATTCGAAAATATTTGATTTTCGCTTCAATATACCCACCATCTTCCCTGAATCAGGGTCAAGGAAGCATTTTCACGCTTCGGAAATGCGCGCAATCGATTTTTCGCATAAAATTACCCATAAAGAGTCACTTGTTAAAAAATTTTCTACCCGACCCTATTTCGGACCCCCCCCCCTTTTAAGCCTAAGTTTAAGCCTAAGCTTAAGATACAACGATTTTAATCGGGTTTAGTTTTTTAGACACAAAAGAAAGAGGAAGCCCTAAACCTAAGCCTAAGCTTAAAGGGGGGTATACTTTGTAGCCGCATCTCGAAAAAAAATTTATTATTACAAAAAAGACCCTATTGGGGATAATTTGATGCGAGAAATCGATTGCGCGCATTCCCAAAGATTGAAAATGTTTCCTTGACCCTGATCCAGGGAAATAGATGTGTGTACTGAAGCGAAAATCGAAAATTTTGAAATTTCTCCCTCAAAACCATATTTCTGGGGGTAATTTCATGCGGGGAATCAATTGCGCGCATTCCCGAATCTTGAAAATACTTCCTTGACCCTGATTCAGAGAAATAAGAGTATGCATTGTAGCGAAAATCCAACATGTACTAATTTCCCTGAATCATGGTCAGGAAAGCGTTTTCAAGCTTCAAGAATACGCGCAATGGATTCCCCGCATGAAATTACCCCCAGAAATGTGATTTTGAGGGAGAAATTTCAAAATGTTTCGATTTTCGCTTCAATACACATATCTATTTCCCTGAATCAGGGTCAAGGAAGTATTTTCACGCTTAGGGAATGCGCGCAATCAATTTTCCGCATGATTTTACCCCTGTATAGGCTGTTTTGGCAAAAAAATTTTTTTCAGAGATTAGTCTCTAATTCTTATCCCCTTTAACAAGCCTAGGTGATGCAGTAGCAAAGCAGCGGCTTATTGACACAAATTTTAAAAAAGTGCCAGTTACATAGCAAAGTGCGAAGTGTGCCAACTGCACGCATAAGGTCGAGGGTTCGATCCCGCGCGGACCCATTTCTTTTTCCAGTGTCCAAAATCGATAAAAAAATTTTACCTAGGGGTATTTTTAGCCCAAAAACACGAATTTGANCAACTGCACGCATAAGGTCGAGGGTTCGATCCCGCGCGGACCCATTTCTTTTTCCAGTGTCCAAAATCGATAAAAAAATTTTACCTAGGGGTATTTTTAGCCCAAAAACACGAATTTGATATTTTTATTACTCCAAAACCTCAGGAAATACGATTTTTTTCAATTTTTATTCAAATTTAGGCGTTTTTGTAAAAATTGAAAAAAAATCATTTTTCGGAGATTTTGGAGCAATAAAAACACTAAATTATTGTTTTTGGGCTAAAAATACCCCTAGGCAAAAATTTTATCGATTTTGGACACTGCAAAAAGAAATGGCTCCGCGCGGGATTGAACCCTCGACCTTATGAGTGATTTGGGTCACTTCGTACTTTGCTATGTAACCGGCACTTTTTTTAATTCTCTCTGTGAAAAACGTTATGTTTCATTTTAAAATCTTCAAGCTACAGGTTTTGAAAATCCTGGATACGGTCCTGCGAAGGGTTGTTAAATTGAGAGTTGACTGTAGTTATAAAGAATTACTTTAGGTCCCTTGCTATTTGGAAGCTTTAATTCGACCGAAATCCGACAAAATTGGCTTCACAAAGAACCCATTTTACAACAAGTCTTTAAATACGAACCATCAGTCATCGGCGACCCTTTAATGAATTTTGATAATACCTCAACTTTATTGCTAATCTCAACGATCTCTATGACGATCTATATACCTCTGATTGAAATCACTACTGTCACTTTATATATTTTCTTTATTTACCAGACGTATAAAATGAAATCCTTTATGTCTGCGTCCACATATAAAAGTCATAGTATTTTATTTCGAGCAATAACCGTTCAAATGATTGCTTCGTTAGTTATGTTGGATATTCCGTTTCTAATGCAATATTTTTTATACCTAATGGAGTTCGAAAATGGTAGTATTTGGTCGATAATGTTCTTCTTTCTTACAAGCTATCATTTATTATGTGAAATTTTAGCGTTGGGTTATTTTGTAAAGCCTTATCGAAATTATATCAGAAGAAAAGTCGGCAGAATTTTTAGACTTTTTGGCGAGCGACCATCTTTTAATTCAACGTTGAACTCAACTGAAACTGAAAATCAAATTGAGAATACTGTATAATTTTTTCAAAGTGCTACAGAGTTTCTATATAATAAAAATTTTTTGTGAGATGGAGTAAAAGCGTTGATTTTAGTAAAATCGTAAAGAAAATAAAGAATATTGTTTTCCGAAATTTAAAATCACTTTTTCGCATCAATTTTTTCTTTTTTAATCTTAGGTTTAGGGTTAGCCTTAGGCTAGGCTTAGGCTTTGGTTAGACTTAGGCTTATGCTTTGGCTTAGGCTAGGCTTAAGCTTAGGCTTTGACTTAGACTTTTGCTTAGTCTTTAGTTTGGGATTTGGCTTACAAGGGAACCACAAGGTCTGCCACAAAAATTTTTCACCGTAACCAAGTATAAACGATGCATGACGTATTAGAGGGTGAATCTGGATACTCAAAGTACTATGAAGAGTTAGAATTGTCGCAAGAGCAAGAAGATAGCGGTCTATCAAATGTAAATAATTCCGTAGCATTAGAAGTACTCGATGATAATTCATTGTAATATTTCAAAAGTTTCAAGGTTTTAAACAATTTTCAATTTAAATATATTTGTATAAAAATGGCCCCTTTCCTCAGTTCCGATTTTGCTCGCTCATGTCTTAAAATGATGTCATGATTTTATAATACATACATTGACTATTAATCCTTTTCTGTTTCATTATTTGGAAATAAAAGATTATATCTTGTTGACATTCATAACAGCTTATTTGAAAGCACAGGTTTAATAAGTGCTCTTTGAGCGGTGCTCCTTCAAGGGGATTAGTGGCGTAATTACGGGTGGGGAAGATCTTTGAGAGGCCCCCTTCTGGCCTAATGCTCCGGAAAATTTTGTAATACAAAGTGGTCCCCCTTATAATTTTCCTGTTCATGATGAAGAAAACATTTTCAAGCTTCGGAAATGTGCGATTCTCCTTATAAAAATACTTCTATAGAGCCTTTTGGGGTTGTTAAATCAAAGGACCAGGGCCGTATCCAGGATTTTCATAATCTGCAGTTTGAAGATTTTTAAAATGGAACATACGTATTCGGATAGCCCATATATGAGTTTGAAGACAATTTTTAGTCGAAAAAATTTTTTGACCTCACCCCTTGGCTGTGGGAGTCAAAAAGCTCAAAAATCGACAAAGTAAATTTTTCGAAAAATCTTAAAATTTTTTCACTAATTTTGCGCGCAAAAGATTCATCAGAAAATTCGGGTAGGGAGGATAGTTGACATTTTTTGATGAAAACGCCCGGAACACATAGATTTTTGGTTTTGCTTGAGTTCAAAAATTTCAATTTTTCGATCTTTTAAGTTCAGGCAAAACTTTGAGGCCAAAAATCTAAGTGTTCCGGGCGTTTTCATCAAAAATCATCAACTAGCCCCCCCCCATACCCAAATTTTCTAAGGAGACTTTTGTGCGCAAACTTAGCTCGAGAAAATTTTTATTTTTCGGAAAATTGACTTTATTATTCCAGTACCCTGTCACTTGGGGCAGCTAATCCGAAGTAGTACCAATTTTTGTCAAGGATAGAATAGAATAAATTTACTCATTTCCTGAAAGCTCCATACATCAGCTATTTTCGTGCATATTTGATCAAATTAAAAATTCTCAAGGGTGAAAATAGATAGAAAAATTTTAATTTCTTTTTTGAGGCTTTTAACCCATTTAAATTAAATATCTCATGACAATTCTTTTGTCTTGGAATTATATGAAATTATAAAACACTTTTTTCTTCTTACACGGGAAAGGCTCTTCCCAAAAAGATGGCGGTTCTAGCCAATTTTTCATGCTAAACAAGATGCTTCATGCTGACGAAGATGCTCTAAAAAAAGTGCATTTTTTGTTTAACTTTGCACTTTTCATTTTATGCAATACCCCTGGTCGCAGTGGTGTATTAATTTTTTAATCTTAATCCGAGTATGAAAATAAGCTCCCTAGATTGTCTAAATTATCTAAAATTTCTAGAGAAATTTTTAGATCTTCTCTAGATTTCCAAAAATAATTTTTAAAAAAATCAAAAAATATCCTACTGCTAAAACTTGTTTTGCTTTTCTTTTACAAAATTTCCATAAAACAATAGGTAATGGTTAAAATTTAAGTAATCAAATCTTCCTACTCTTCTAGCCTTAGCTTTTGAATCTAGAACTCATTTGTTTCTTGGTCTCGAGGTGTTTAATCTTTATTGTCAAAGCTTCCGGTTAGAAATTCTAACATATTTTTATATTCTATTAAATCCTCACATTCGAATAGACATTTGAATCAGGGCGTGAAAAGGTGGTACCACCCACACCACCCACCATGACCTCACCACCCGGGGTGGTACTACCCACACCACCCCGGGTGGTACCACCTATCACCACCCACCACCGCGGGTGGTACCACCCATCTATTTTTTTTGACTATGGTGGTGCTTTGAAAAAAATGGACTTTTTGATTTTTCGTACAAGGTCGCGGGTTCGAATCCTGCTTGGAGCTAAATTTTTTTGTTGAGCTTGTTAGCGCCCCCATAGTCAAAAAATTAGATGGGTAGTGTGGGTGGAACCACCCCGGGTGGTGGGGTAGTGTGGGTGGTACGACCCCGAGTGGTGGGTGGTGGTTGGGGTGGTACCACCCTTTTTTTCGCATCCTGACTTGAATATAGATGTTAAGCATATAAAAAATTCACACTAGAACTTTGACCCCATGTGCTTAAGCCAAGCATTAACACCACGTTCACAAGTTGAGACATGACAAAAATTTATTTTTGCGATTAAATCTCAAAAAAGTTTGTCAATCTATTTAGAATTTAGAATTATCCTCCTGTTTTATAAGAAGAAAGAATGCTAACTAGAACTTTTTTCCTATGTAATGGATATTTGGCTAGTTCTATAGCAATTTCAACGAATTTATTCTTGATTTATCTGATTAAATATAAAACTCCGAGAGAGTTGGCGCCTTATTCTGGGATTATGATAAAAACTTGTTTGATTGATTTGGTTTATTCGATGATTTATTTTGTGGGGCAGCAAGTAAAAGAGTTTTAAAAGTTTCGGAAGTACTTTAGTTACTTCCGTAAGTTTATCCAAAGGCAATTCACCCAATCGAGCAGTTCATTCAAAGGCAATTAACTCAATAGGACAAAGAATCCTTTAACACTCAACAGGACGAATTGACATTGGGTGAATTGCCTTTGGGTGAACTACTGTACTTCTAAAAGCTTATAATAAGCCTAAACATAATCCTAAGCCTAAGACTAAATATAAGACTAAACTAAAAAAGGATAAAGAATAAGCCTAAGCCACAGCCTAAGCCCAAGCCTAAGAATAAGCCTAGGCCTAGGCCTAAGCCTAATCCTAAGGTTGCATAAACGCCACCTTAAGGTGGCAAATGCCACCTTTTTTAGCCCAATTCCACCTTTTTTTACCATTTTTTAACGAATCCATCTTTTTTGCCACCAATTTTTGTGATTTTTAAAGAAAATCCTTTAAAATCCACCTTTATGGATAAGAATTGTCACCTTTTTTAAAAGTTATTATGTATTCCTAATCCTCAGCCCTTATTTCCTAACTTAGCCTTTTATAAAAATTTACGATTTCAACGATTGATGAGTGCAAAAATTAATCAAATTCCTTTAAAACCTTTTCTTTGTTTTCAGCAAATCATAATCCACGAAGAAACTTTTATACTGCACTTTAATGGCTTATTAGAAAACATACCGATGATACCAAATTTCATAATGAACATATTTAGTTTACTAGTTCTTTATTTTGGCTTTTACGCAACTCCTATAACGTTCATTTACAGATACCTATATATTTGCGAGTAAGTATTTTTCTCATAAAGTTTTTTCCTTAATTTTCAAATTTATCTTAAAGGGGAGGTCCAACTTAGGACCAGGTAGAAAATTTTTTTAACAGGTGACCCTCTAGGAGTAATTTTATGCGAAAAATCGTGCATTTTAGAGGAATCCTCTTGTCGACCTCCAAACTTTTGCTGTTCTACGTTGTGGCTTTACTTCTAACACTAGTTCATATGAGTACTGTAGCTATATCTTGGTTTCCTACTCCTAATTCAAATAAAATTCCTGTAATTTTTGTTACAGAAAAGGTATTGTTATCTTTTTTATATAATTGTTTGATTCATTTCTGTTAGAATAACTCAACATTTTTGGCAATGTTGGCATACTCGGTTCTTTTACAAACTTGCATATATGTCATTGTTATATGGTATTATCGAAAAGTTTCGAAAGATATGAAAAATAGCTTTAAAAACTCTATAGATGATGTTAAAAAGCACACGGAGATGGAGTTTTCGAATGCTCTAATAATTCATGTAAATAATTTTTTAAGTAAACATAGAACAAAAAATTGGTTAAAAATCTTCTTTATTATCTCGTTCTCGTTCTGACAATTTTCCTTTCATTGACACTTCATTGTCCTATTTATGCTTGTCTTAGGTTTAGGCTTGATTTATGCTTAGGCTGAGATTTAAGCTTAGGATTAGGCTTAGTTTTAGGTTTAAGCTTAGGCTTATGTTTAGGCTTAGTTTATGCTTAGGCTTAGGTTTAGGCTTAGGCTATGCTTAGGCTTAGACTTAGGCATAGCTTATGCTTAGGTGTAGGCTTAGGTTTAGGCTTGGTTTATGCTTAAACTTAGGATTATTCATAATCTGTTCCTGTCATGTCTCGTACTCTCATTAATCTGCCTTCTTTAATTAATCCGTTTTTAAATTTTAGGCTCTTACACCAATTTTTACATTTCTGCTGGTTATCGGATTAATTTTATCAATATTTACCACTTTACCCATTGAACAAATAACCCCTTGGATTTCTATGCTCTCGGCTTGGATGCCAGTTGCAAATCCGCTGGCTGTTATTTTCTGTATCAAGGCTTATAGAAAAAGTTTATGGTGTAATGCTAAGAAGAAACCCTCCACAACTTTCTTCCATGGAGAAGTTGTCCAAACAACTTTGAATGGGGTACATATTGAGGTTTAAATCGTTTTTTTATTATGTCATTTTATACATGAAAATTGTCGGTTTTCTATAAAAAATAGTTACTTCCCTATTTTTTTCTATCTTTGCTATCGTAAAATAAGAAATTTTTATGTCTAAGCAATGATTTCTTTCTTTCTTTCTTTCTTTCTTTCTTTCTTTCTTTCTTTCTTTCTTTCTTTCTTTCTTTCTTTCTTTCTTTCTATCTATCTATCTATCTATCTATCTATCTATCTATCTATCAACATTATAAAAAAGTCATAATCTAATAAACTTTCCATGAAAGTTCATACATTTTCGCAATGATCTCACGATTCGATTCAATCGTATAAATATTTCAAAGTCCGAAGATGCTTCATTAGCTAGTTTTTCGAAAATATTTTTCTCAAATCTCAGCTCTGATAGCCTATTTGGGGCGTTGAAGTCTTTCATGAAGCTCCGTAGAATTTTGGCTAGTGTTTCGCCGATTTCTTCGGGTGAGGCATCATCCTAAAGAAGCTTTTGATTTTGTCAAATTTTAGAGATTTTTTCTAGATTTTCTATATGTTCCTAATGTTTCTAGATTTTCCTAGAATTCTTAGAGAATTTGTGTATTACAGCGAAGCTTGTGTGACAATAGTTTTTTCCTTGAATCAATAAATTCTGTATATTGAGAAGAAAATAATTCAAAATCCTTGAACATTTAGAAAAAAAAAATATAGTATTTTTTATAACTCGACGAGACGAATAAAATGATACCAAAATAATCCAATTCGAAAATTGTTTTAGGTTATTGAAACGAAAACTTTCCAAAAAATCAAAAAATTTTTCGTTTCAATACCCCAAATCAATTTTAAAATAGATAATTTTGGTGTTATTTTATTCGCCTCGTCGAGTTATAAAAAATGCTTTATTTATTTTTTTTAATTTTCAAGGATTTTGAATTATTTTCTTCTCAATCTACAGAATTGATTGATTCAGGGGAAAAAATAACGTCATGACCTAGGTACAAGCTTTCATTGTAATATACAAAATTTCAAAAATTACCAACTTCACACGCAATTATCTCAAAACCTACAACGATTCAGAAGATGCCGTAAAAACAAAAAATACTCCATTGTTCATGAACTTTCTGAATATACACAAAAATGACAACTTTTTTCCTATCGGAATGGTCCTTTAAGATGCCACAATTAAAGCCCATTTCAACCCCAAATGCTAAATTTTTTCCGTAATGAAGATGCTAGCATTGATCCCCGATAGGGTCGAAACTTTTGTAAACTTTTGAATATCCAACTTTTTGAAAAAACTTTTTTTGCTATAAGATTATTTTGTAAAAACATTTTTCCGAAATTCAACAGTTTTGGCCCTAGTGGGATTGAACCTGGGGGGCCCAACGTTGCTTAAATTGTCTAACGGAATCACTCCCTACAAGCATCTATGGAATAATGCTCTATAGATCATAGCTCTAGCATTTATTATTGCAGAGATTCGGCATTTTGAATTTTGTCATACTTTAAAAAAAATTTTTTGCTCATTGGGCCGGAAGGGGGAGCCTCCCAAAGATCTTCCCTATCCATAATTACAACACTGATCCCTTTAAAGGAGTGCCGTTCAANAGATCATAGCTCTAGCATTTATTATTGCAGAGATTCGGCATTTTGAATTTTGTCATACTTTAAAAAAAATTTTTTGCCCATTGGGCCGGAAGGGGGAGCCTCCCAAAGATCTTCCCTATCCATAATTACAACACTGATCCCTTTAAAGGAGTGCCGTTCAAAGGGCACAATATTAAACCTGTGCTGTCAAATAAGCTGTTATGAATGTCAACAAGAAACAATCTTTTATTTTCAAATAATGAAACAGAAAAGGATTAATATTCAATGTATGTATTATACAACATCATTTTGAGGCATGAGCGAACCAGGTTTGGAACAGAGAAGGGGCCATTTTTATACAAATACATTTAAATTGTTTAAAACCTTAAAAATTTTAAAATATTACAATGAATCATCATCGAGCACTTCAAATGCTACGGAGTTGTTTACATTTGATAAACCGCTACCTTCTTGCACTTGAGACAATTCTAACTCTTCATAGTACTTTGAGTATCCACTTTCACCCTCTAATACATCATGCAATTTGACCACCAACTCTTCAAACTTTGGCCTTGTTTCCAAGTTTTCTTCCCAACAACTGCACATCATTTCATACATTCCATTTGTGGCCAATTCTGGACGGCTCATTCTCTCACCACTTTGTAAAAACCTAAGAATCTGTCTAGTTTCGATTCCAGCATACGGATCTTGCCCCAAACTGAACACTTCAAACATGAGTACACCAAAAGCCCAGACATCGGATTTTTCAGAGAACAGTTTTTCCACAATTGCTTCGATGCTCATCCATCTTACTGGGAATTTCTTTACCAGAGTCGTTTCTTTTAAACCCATGTTATTGATAACAGCAAGACCAAAATCCGAGATTTTTGCTTGAAAATCATTGGTTAGTAAAACGTTTCGTGCAGCCAAATCTCTGTGAACAATATTCTTGGATGCGATGAATTCCATGCCCTTAGCAATTTGCCAGAGTATCGATATAATGGTTTTGAATGGAATCTCTTTTTTATCTTTCAACTTTTGCATCTTTACATATCTCAGTAAATCCTCTTGAGCCAACTCGAAAACTATCGCCGGCTTGTCATTGATCATGCGCCATCCGAGCATACTTATAACATTTCGATCATATTCCAAGATTTTCATAGCTTCTATCTCTCGAAACAACTGCTGCACTTCATGGTCCCCAATATGTCTGGCATGTTTCACAGCCACCTTACAATCTCGGAATTTTTGAGTTTCCACTAAACTGGATAGCTTTGCCAATGGCGCCAAGCCAGATAGAACGCCTCTGTATACAGTCGAACAAACACCAGTTCCTAGAGGCTTATCGTAATAGACAATTAGTTTTTCATTCTCGATAAAAAGTGCGTCTGAATTTTCTTTAAGTTTGATGTCGACTTCATTTGAGGGCTGATTTTGCCTTTTGATGGTACTGAACATAAATGAGAAGCGTCTGGATGCGTTCTTCATATTTCTACGATGATAGCAGTACCAGCCTAGAAAAACGACAACAAAAAGCAAGAATATAACAACGCTAACAAGTATCCAAAACCATGCTTCTTGCCATATAGGTGTTTTAATTTTCACATAGCGGCCTTCATATTGTAATAATAAACCTAAATTCAAAATTTTTGCTATTTTTTAATCCCGTTTTTTAATCCAGTGATCTGCAAGTTAGAGACTTATCCTAGTGAAAATAATCTGCGGAAATGAAAAAATATACAGTGGAGAGTTTTTAATAAGCCGCCACGAGGGCCACCTTAGGACGGTCCCCATGGATGGCGTCTTATCGAGTTTGACTTTATATGCTCATGTTTTAAAAATTGGTCGAAAAATCACATATCGCTGCGATATAACGCACAAGATTTTTATTGACATAAAGCAATCGAAAATTTATGGCAGTCAATTAATCGCAATTTCGCATTCGCTTATTTGCATATCTTTAGTGCGGATTGATTGTTCGTAAAAGCTAATAACCTGTTAATGTTTGGCCAGACGTTCCCAAACTATAGTCCAAAGTTACTTCAACTGTATTAAAAACGATGGTTTCATTTGTAAAGATACCATTCTGATAAATCTTTGATTGGTTTTGACTATAGATACGTAAGTACCCACCAACTGGTATTTCTGCATATTTTAGTTCGATGGTAATTTCAGCCATGCCTTTAGTACACTTAATAATTTTGGGCATATTTTGGATGGATGCGTTTATGGTATAGTTGCTTGACTGCACAATACCCAATCGGTAATCTTCAAAATCATATTCAGTGATCGCACTTTCCAAAATTTCATATACAATTTTAAGCGCTCCATTTGGTGGAATGATAAAGTTGATCAAATTTCCATAAATTGCAAAATTGTTCAAATATGTTGAGTCTTCTTCGAAAAATTCAAATAGTTCGTAACTTTCATTATAAATAGTAGATAAAACTTTAACTGACGAGAGTCCTACATAATTTATACTTGATATGTACATAATAGGAAGTGAGTGAAGATGGCATGCTGAACTTACATCTGGTATCAAAATGGAAGATAGACAATTGCCCGATATATTTGCGGCAGCGTTGAGAATGAAGGTTTTGTCAAATGGTGAAGCAAAATTAACAAAATTTGATTCGTTGCAATTAGAAAATTGCGCATCTAAAATGCGAAACACATAGTAAAATGAGTTTGACCATCCTATTTCCCATGGATTTCTTGAATGGTATATCGAAAAACTTCCAGTGGAAGAATTTAGAAGGGTAAATTGATCCGTGTAATAGTATGTTGTAACAAAATTCGATAAGTTTTGTGAATCGAAAATGTAGATGGTTTCAGAGGTATTGCCTGGGACATTATTACCAATCCATAATTGAAGCGTGCCAAAATTTGAAGTTATTCTAAATCCATCGTCAAAACATTTTAATTCATTCGGTACAACCAAAATGGGTAGCTCACTTTCCATTGAAAGTTCCTTAAAAAACTTTAAGTATTGAGAAATTTTACCTATTAAAAACAGGAGACCAAACGCATTCGGGGCTCGGACTTCAACATCATTTCCGAGCGTCCCAAGCGTCGTTCGAGCGTACTCCGAATCACATGAATCTTTCATTAGACATAAAAATTATCAAGTTTGCAAATTTTAGGGTGCGAAAATCCGGGATTTTTGAAAGAAGCAGCTATAACTTTTTTCTACCTGGAAACATATCATAGAGTTGATATAAAAAATGAAACTTATAGTCCCACCATTCCATAAACACCAAGATGATAACTCAATTTTATATAGTTCCGGAGTTATGAGCTTAACAATAAAGGCGTTTTTCCATAAGTGGCAAAAATGGCATCACTCCGTATCTCAGAGCCTAATAAGGAAACCTATCAAAATTTTGCATTTTTGGAATCAGCATAGTCGATAACCTTGGGTATTACGCATACGTACACATAAACCCGTAACATAGACGCATGCGTACACACAAACTCATAAACGTTTACATCACTGATTTCAAAATCGCTACCGACTACGCCATTTGGTATCATCTTCTTTCCTCATCCGGTTGGAACTGATTATATGAAAGCTTACTTTGGCAAGACTTTTTTCGTATTTTTGTGAGCGGTACTTATAATTTTAACAAAAAGCTTCACTTAGGTAAATCGAAGTAATGACTTCGATAAACTAACAAGTTGTAAGTTAAAAACTTCGATTTTTGACAGCGCTGGCCCTACCCCCCCCCCCAAAACAACGGTATGGGGTCATCCAGATATTACGTAATCAAGTAGAGGGGGGAGGGGGTAGCCAAATGATTACGGTTGATTACGGGGGGGGGTCAGGTCAATGATTACACAATCACAATGTATAAAATTTTTTGTTTCAATTTTTTCGAATTTTTTGAATTTTTTTATTTTTTCGATTTTTTTCAATTTTTGGCGCAAAAAACCGCACTTTTGCGATTTTCGAATTTTTTATGGAAAACAACTTTCTAGGGTAATTTTTATGTGAGAAATCGATTGCACGCATCAGAAAAATATGTTGATCCTTGATATTTTGATTTTTTCAATTTTTTACGGGAGTACCCCCTATTTCCAGACTCACAAGGAATCATCATCCAGAAAATTATCTTCCCCAGAAAGTTGTCTTCCATGAAAAAATTCGAAAAATCGCAAAAGTGCAGTTTTTTGCGCCACCCTGTAAGTTAAAAACTTCGATTTTTGGCAGCGCTGGTCTCCATCCCCCAAACAACGGTATTGGATGTAGCTTGGATGATGCAGTTACAGTAGCGGAAAAAAAAGTGTTCCACTCCCAAAAGTGGAACTATTTTGGGGGTGGAACACTTTTTTTTCCGCTACTGTAATCATCTGACCATTACATTTACATCTTCCTTATCTTTACCTGTGTATAAAAATTGTATTCATAATTTAACTGTAATTGAAACCAGCAAAAATTCCCATTTGTTGGATAATAGCTACACTTAGCTTCATTGCTAGTAGTATTCAAAGTTATGCATAGCTCATTTTCTTGAATGTTAAAACTATTGCTGTAGCTTTGGTCATATTCCATCTGATTTATATTTATTATCTCAGCTGAGGATGAATCAATTATCGGAAAATTATTATTGCAGTTCGTCATTATTAACCGAGAGTTACAGGACTGAAAATCCTGGTTATATGTTATATAGATATAATTTTCTGGATAATAGTAACTAATATTTATATGCCATGTGAAACTTATACAAGGTACATTTAAGCAAATTATACCATGTTCTGAATAATCTATAGGTAGAGCCAATGTTCCATTTATTTCATTTAAATAAAGTTCGTTTGATTGCCAACAGGATCTACAATCATGAACACTTATGTATTCAAATTTGATTAAATAATTAAAGAAGTTTTTATAATTACAAACACTTCCGAATTGGCTTGAATTCAAATATATGCATATTGACGTTTCTTGGGTGGCCATATCAATATATTGAATATTATTCACATTTGAAGAGTTATAGTTGAAAATCATACCCCCTTGGCAATTTGTTATCATTAAACTATAATTCGCGCAATTCATATCAGAGCAATAGTTTAGATCTGCGTCGTTTTGGCTAATTTTTATTACATCAAAATGGTTAACATAATCAACATGAATTTCCCAGTTACAGTCAATGCATTTAGAATTGGGACAATCGGAGGTACCGTTTGCAATAATTAGTAATATTCCCACATTATTTTGTTTGCTATTCATATAATACACATTTGATTCATTAGTGCCGTACGGAGAACACAAACAATCCTGAGTTGTGTAAGTATCTTCATACCATTCTACTCCATGATAGTTCTGCGAAAATACTCTAACCAATACAGAAACATAGAGAAATGTAAAAGGCAAATAAGGCATTTCAAAAATTCAAAAAATTAAAGACAATACTTAGTTTGGTATTGATTTTGTCGGCTGTAAAGATTTTAGCTTATTGTATTTTTTATCTACATCATTATCATAAGAAATAAAATCCATAATACTTCACTTAAGGTGCTTATTTTATAGCTAGGAGAGTCAAAAAAGGTGTGGGTAAATTTTCTTTGACTTGATTCTCGTTTTAAAATGTTTTTATCTTGTTTTTTATTGTATATTTCACATCATAAGTAAAAATCGGATCACGGGTTTTCGAAACGGGCTTCCCGAAAAGAAAAACGTTTTCGAAAAAAATTTTTTTCCATGAAAAAATCGCACAAATTCTGATTTTTATATACACACTGTAAAAAACGATTGGAAAACATTTTAGATACAAAAATAGAGATATGTAAAATATTCATGTAAAATAAGAAAACTTTCATGGTGGTATCTTCCAGTGACCACAATTAAAAAGTTCCTTCAGATTCGAGCTCTCCATTTCGAAAAACTGCCGAGTACAAAAAGTTATCTTATTTGGGGAACTTTTAAGAAATGTAAAAACTTATGGTCGCCAACGGGGATTCAACCAGCACCATACATATCAAAATCACTATATATTAAGAAAATTAACGGGAAAATAATCTACAGCCAAAATAGACATATGCAAAAAATTTCATAAAAATCGGTGAAACTTTAATTTCGGACCGGGTTTCAAATCAGCGAACTTAAAGTGCAATTCCTGGAGTACTAACCATTTGACTACCATGCATTCCATGGTAACTTTTTTTGCATTTTGGTGAACCGTGCCCCCTTTAATATTAAACTTAAAGGTGTTTAAACAATTGGTTCTAGAAAGAGCTGTTTTTCCGACAGTATAATTTTTCGTACAATTGTGGTTCGTACGGACTTTTCGTACAATTGTTCTATACAAGTGTGCTGTACGAAAAGATCTGTACGAAACGAGACGTACAAAAGGTGAACGTATGAAAAGTACCGTGCGAAAAATGTTTGTACAAAAAGTATCTGTACGAAAAGTCCGTACGAATCACAATTGTACGAAAGTTATACTGCCGTTTTTCCTAGAGGTAATCTCGTTCCGACTCTCGCTTTTTCCTTCAGAACTCTCTGAGAATCGATTCCGACACAAACCATTTTCTAGAGCAATTTTTTTCAAAAAATTTTTACAACATCGTGTCCAGCATAAAAAATGGACTAGAATAGCGTCTTCCGGTGTTGTGTGAAAAAATTGACTTTTAAATGAAAACTTTTTAAAATTAAATCAATTTTTTTAAACATGCTTCTCTTTGAAGTTCCATATTCCGGATTTGAATATGCGTTTATTCCTTTTCTTTTTGCTGCAATTTAATCTTTTCATTTAAAAATTAAAAATCTATTTTTTTATTATCTTTTTTTAAGCGGGTATCAAAAAATTGTTTATAGAAATTATTTTTCCATCAACTCTTTTCATATGCTCAATTTGTTACGGTTTTGACCAACAGGTTACAAAAGTCATACAGACAAACAGAATTAGTATGCTTTATATTAGTAGATTTATTATGTTAATTTAAAGAAATGGCACAAATATAGCATTGTGGGGTGTTGCAATCTTGATTCAACCATGTTCCACTATTTTGGTCAATTAGCGCACAAGAAGAGCTAGGGTCATTCGTTGGATTTCCTACAAAATCAAATGACTTTCCAACAAAATTAATGGCATTACCAGGTGCCCAATTTCTATAGGTGCTATTATCTCCGTTAACCCATGCCCAAGTCGAGTTGTTTTCATATAGCCCGATATATGCTTTTTGACATCCTGGAGCGTTTGTTTTGATATATGCTATAATGAATTAGCTGTAGTATTATGGATGCGAGTTATCATCGCTGACAACTCGGAAATTTTTGTTTCTTCAAACCTAAGAGACGATGGGCCAGTCCTTGCCTCAGACAGCAGCTGCGCCGCAGCGCGCGCGCAGCTGCTGTCTGAGGCAAGGACTGGCCCAATACTGTTGTTTACATAGGTTCCCCACTTAGATCATAAGCATTATATCCAGGGTTGCCACATAAATAAAGGAATTATTGTAACAATATTGCAAAGATTTTTTAAAATTCTTTTATAAATTTCAAAAGTTCATCAGGCAAGCCTGGTGAGAGAATTTGTGGAAAATAACAAATTCACTTTTTCTTCATCTTGCTGACTCGATGGTCGTTGCTTTTGTGATAGATTTCATAATGTTTCACGTCATTTTTATGCTAATTTTGATGCTTTTTATAACTTAAAATTTATTTGTAAGCTTGCTCTAAGTGCTAATAAAACTATATATAGCTCAGGCTATACAATTCAAACTTGCCTACTATTTAAGATCCCTCCAGCTCTACGTAGGGTGCTTAACAACCACTCTCTGGGTACAGTCAGACATTTAGAAAGGCTTTTCTCTTTTCAGTAGTAACGATATTAATCACAGTTGCACAACACCGGTGGGAGTAAGTCATATATCACGGGGTGGAGGGGGTAGGTCATCGGTCCCTGGGCCGATGACAATTTGAAAAAAGTCGCCAATCTGCGTAGGAAGGAGTGGGTCATAAAAACAAAAATTTTCGACCGGGGTCTGTGCAACTGTGATATTAATTTACCTGTTATATCGCTATTCTCGAACGCATTAGTAATGCTAATTAAATCTGAAGAATAAGATTGACACGCAGCTTCGCCTTGCGCCCAAGTTCGAGTTTCATTGACAATTTTAATACACTTTCTAGTATTCATATTGGGCTGGTACCAGTTATCCGGACAAAAACCTATAAAAAATATTTCAATAAAATTATAATCGATTGATACCAGCTTGACTCATTTTCGCTCGCCAAACTGTTAAATCTTGAGTAGTTAAAGTTAATGTCGAGTCGTTCGTGGCAAATATTTGCAAATCCACCGAAACCTGTAGTTGTGTCATCGTAAAACCGTTGTCACTGAACCAGTACAAAATTTGATACCGCTCTTTCACTTCTGCTTTTATGTCCAACCAAAGAATAGGTACGAGTTTTGTGGTACTTAAAGTAACAGTAAAAGTTGCCACAGGGCAGCCTGTTGATTGGGTACAAGTATTGGGGCCTTTTTGAACATTTGTAATAGTGGCGTCTCCATAGTTTGGATTGGTAATTTGTCTCATTTTATCTGGTAGAAGAATGGCGGTCGGTGTAATTGCGATACCAGTTTGATTTTGGAGTATGGCGCGGACAACAAAGCCATCATTATCGTCAAGGGTTATGTTTTTTGCACTAAAATTGTCGAATTATGCATAAGAGTTGTCCTTGGGAGTTTCGCGGGCTTCGACAACTCGGAAGTTTATATATTTTATGCATAAACTTAAGTATGGTTAGGTCGGATCGAAAAAAGGATTTCAAATTCGTGTTTTTCGACCCCAAAAAGGGGTATGACGTGTTAAAAAAATTTTTGAACAACTTTTTTACTACGGCCAATTTTAATCGAATTTTCGAGATATCGTCTCTTAAGGATTAAAATTGGGGTTCTGAAAGTTTTTATTTTTAAACCTGAAGGTTCTTACATCAGATCTCTTTGAACTTGGACTTGAATCACAGATAGGCTTCCTATATTCACTTCGTATGAATTACTAAAAATCGGTGTAAACCCTTTTTCCCACGTAAAGACATCAAGTTGCAAATTGGCAGCATTTATGTCATTTAACGAATCCGATACGACATAAACTTGCAAGTTATTAGAATCATCCAAATACTAAAATTTCATCGTTATTTTTTTAATAATTTGAAATAAGTGACGGGCCCAAGAGTAAAACAGGATAAGCAAGACTAACACCAGGAAAAAACCCATAAAAGTACAAAAAAGTCATAAAAAATTAAGGTTTAATAGGTTTTCGACTTACGACCACTTATTCGAAAGCTGGTAATCTAAGGAACATTTTGTGAAAAAAATATCGAAAAATCTTTTTGATTTGACAGAGATATGGCTGTTGCAACATCAACACCTTATTATGCAATTTTTCGAAAATTAGTCAATTTTTAAAAAATCACCAAAACCGAAATGTGAAGTGATTGAATTTATACGAGCGACTACTCATTCTAAAGCTGGGAATCTAATGAAGATTGTGCAAAAAAAATCATCAAAAATCTTACATCCTCACCGAGATATGGTTGTTCGAAAAAAATCATGTAATTTGGAATAAAAAAGACCATATGTTCAAACAACCATATCTCGGTGAGGATGTAAAATTTTTTAATGATTTTTTTTGCACAATCTTCATTAGATTCCCAGCTTTCGAATGAGTGGTCGCTCGTATAAATCAGATCATATTTCGATTTTTGGTAACTTTTTGAAAATTGACTAATTTTCGAAAAATTTGCATAATAAGGTGTTGATGTTGCACCAGCCATATCTCTGTCAAATCAAAAGATTTTTCGATATTTTTTATTCACAAAATGTTCCTCAGATTACCAGCTTTCGAATGAGTGGTCATAAGTCGAAATCCGATTAAACCTAAATTTTTTATGACTTTTAGAAAAATGTAACACAAAGGTACATTTGTGGACAGTCCCTTTAAGAAGTCTCCTTCTTGGGTACGTCACTACTCAAAAACGTTTTTTAAGATTACCATCGAAACTATGATGGGCGCAAAGAATCTTTTCACATAGTAATGCAAAACTTTCCAATTTAAATCATAATCTATAGAGGCCCAAGTAGGCGCAGCCCAGACATCGTTCAATTGCCAATACAATGCACACATGGTTTGACCGGTTCCATTACTATCGAGATAGTCTCTATGCCTTCTATAATGTTCTGACTCAGTTTGCATGGCTATTGCTTGAAAGACTTGGGTAAGATATGCGTATTCTGTCATGAAAACTGTAGAGTTCTGGACATATGAACAATTGGACATGTTAGATTGATCATATTCGTGACATACAGTGGGTATCTATAACACCCTGTATACTTTACCTTGTATACTTTACCTCAAAATGCGGAAAAGTTAGCGCAAGATTATTCACATTCCCATTTCCTTGATGATCCCGCCATTTCATCCACGAACTTCCACTAGTCCACTCATCCGGAGGTACATATCTAGTCATAGTCGTAGTCAAAGGTATGGATTGGCTTCCATATTCCGTGGCACATCGCGGAATTGGAAACGCGGACGGCTTCCACAAATCACCCGAATAGGTATAGTAATGTACATCTCCGTACATCCAGCTATTTGCATCCGGCTTGAGCGCCACTCCGCCCTGATCTTCACTATTTTTCCCATTGGATGGGCTTGATGGAACAAAAGGTCGAGAAGGGTCGAGTTGGGTAACTATCGATTTCATAACATTATCAAACAACTTTACATAGTCCGCTATCATCTGGGTCTGGTTATATCCTAAAAAATCGAAAATACGGGGTGTTTCAGATGAGAACTTGGCATGAAAGAAAGTTGAAAAAATGTAGAAAAAACCCTATAGTGAATTTTGGAGTCGGAGAATCATTTTTTTATTCAGTGTGCCAACAGATCAGGCATAAATTGCTGATTACAAAAAATTTCGGAAAATTTTATTTTCACCGTTTTTAGTCCCTGTCTTTAGAATAATAAATTTTATATTACCATCAGTATTAAACCATCCCCATCCTAAAAACAACTCGTTCTCGTTATTTCCAGCCCAGACAAGAATTGACGAATGATGCCTAAGCCGTATCACTTGATTAGCGAATTCTGGTCGAACCAAGTCCATAAAGTTGTCGTCTGCATCATATAAGCTACAAGCAAACATATGGTCATGCCATATCATAACACCAGCTTCGTCGGTCATCTCATAAAATTCTTCCAATTCATAAAGGCCTCCTCCCCAAAGTCTCATCACGTTCATGTTTGCTTCTTTCATTGATTGAACCAAAAATCTTTTTTTCATCGTGTGATTTTGAGCCGGAAAACGATCGATTGGCACAAAATTCGTGCCTACACAAAAAATATAATTATGCTTCAAATTTAAGATAATTACCTTTAAGAAATATAGGTATGTCGTTAACTTTAAAGTAATATGTCAACCCGTATTGTTGGTTACTGACTGTGACCGGATCCTGCACTAATTCCACTGTTCGAAATCCGATCTTTTTTGAATTTTGAGCAACAATACTACCTAAATTAATGTTTTTAAAAAGTTGATTTTCAGGTCTAGGTTCAGATAAAACTAATTGCCATGCAAGACGCATTCAATGAAGGGGTAATGATCCCTGCGTTGATTCGATGACCGTGTGGTAATCCTGAGTTGATTGTTGATCCGGAGTGTTGAGGATCGCTAAGCCATAGGTTTTTGTGGTCTCTGGACCACGACCCTGGCGGCTGTCGGAGTTGATGGGACCGTGTTGGCTGGACTCGGCGGTGCAGGCAATCGGTTGCGCTGGTTAGGCTCGGCGATGAATGTGGTCGGCATGGCTGGTTGGCACAGCATTGAAGGCGATCGGTCCTGATGGTAGGCTCGGCGGTGATTGACTCGGCTGGTAGGCTCGGCGAAGACGGATCCTTCTGCTGGAGAGTTAAAGGCTGAAAGGCCCAGAGCTCTGGAGCCCGGGCCCTGGTGGCTCGTCAGCGGTGAAAGCGGTCGGCTGAATTTGTCGGAGGTCCGATGCACCACTTGTGGAATATTTGTACGAGCCTAGGGCTCGTATGTTGAGTGAGAAACAGGCTAATGAAAGCTTTATTTCTACACTGAAATTACAATCAAAATCAACGGTTTATATACAGTTGTCATGATCAGAGAAAGAAGAAATATTATATAAAAAAGTCATAAGGAAATGTATAGCCAGGGACTGAGTGCAAACTTGACCTGTATGCCGCTTTAGGCTAGAGAAATGCTTACAATAGTCTTTTTGCACATGCATAAGAGGAAAATAGCGTGTGTGACAGAAATAATCAATAGCTCACATTTTTGTTAAAAATCAAGAAAAAAAATAAAGATTTATTTATTTATCGCGAGACGCAGCCAGAGAGGGGGATTAGCTGAATAGATCCCAATTGTGATCCCCTCACCAGAAAACCGGTGAACCTCCCCCGCATTACTATATTACCATTGACAAGAAGTTGTGTATTCAAAGTGTACAAAGTTTGATTGCCATAACCATTAGGATACCATAGCATTATTGAGTTTGTAGGTACATTAAAAGTTTGAGACAAATTGCTTGGGATTCCAGAAACGCAATTAATATTAGTAAAAGGTTGGCTAGTCGAAAGTCCGATTTCGGAAATGTTTAAGACAATGGTTGCCGAAATGCCATTTTGACATAATGTAAGTACATCCACTTGGACTTTGAAGAAATTTTCGTTCTGAAAATCTTCCAATATAAAGGCAACTTTTGACCGCGGCAAAAATGAAATTCGCATAATTGGTACATCGAAATCGTGAGTATAAAAGGCGACGATTCGATTAGTTGATCACCGTTCGTCGAAGAACAATTGCTTTCAAGTGCTCTGCTATCAAGTGTTTCCTGTTCAAGTGCTCTGAGTGAACGTTCTCGCTGCATGCAACGTTTAGTTACACCGATGCAACGTTTCATTGCATCGATGTGATATTTCGCTACATCGATGCAACGTTTAGTTACACTGATAGAGATAGAGTCCGCCAACTGCATGGACCACTATCTGTTTATCACATTATCAAATATTAAAGATAGCGCGAGACGAGGAGCGCCGTAGGCGCAACGGTACCGAACGCCTCAGGCGCTCGACTCTTGGTTCTACAATTTGAACCAAGTGAATTTTTAATATAATTTTTCAACTTTACCGAATTTTTCGTGATCAGCGGAGCAACTCGATATATATCCGCGTTATCGAAGTAAACCAAATATACTGCGTCTGCAATTCCAACACTAGCAAAAGTTGGGCCCCAATCCCAGCTGAAGCTGGATTGAACCTTTCGTATAAAATTAATATGACATTCGCCTGTTTGTTCACCGGTCGGACAACCAGATCCCAAACTATGGTTGTGTGCAAGTGTATAGATAATTGACTGGTCTTGAGCGTATTGAACTGGCGATTGAAAAGATAAAGTTAGATTATTTTGCGTTAACTTAAGATGATTTTTGACATCCAATTGAAGAGGAATCCACATATTTTTAGATGAAAAAAGGTATTGACCATTTAAATAGGCATCGACAACGGTATCGAGGCTTTCGAAAACTAATACAATGTTGTTACTCTAAAAAGTATAGTGGTGAACGAAAGTCTTTGATAACCTCTAAAAGGTTGCTTTAGTGTTTCTGGGCTAAATTTTGATTCAGGAGTAGACTGCTTTCTTCCCACCATACATGAACAAGGGGGGGGGACAAGCTACCTCGAGGTTATATGGTTTTTTCCATATGGTAGTTACACCAGTGACAGCACACTTTTTAGAGGTTACCAAAGACTTTTGTCCAATATTGTAGCAGTTTTTTATTTTGTAACAATCACTTACATTCATAACACTGGTATTTATATCAAAAATTTTCTCATAAATCCACGGAGTTCTACCAACCCATCTATAATTTTGGTCCCCCATTCCATATAAAGGATTATCAATTATGCCATTTTTGAACAAATCCGTATAGATATCACCAGGTACAGATGCTTTCCCTGTATATTGAGTGCTAGCACCGGATAAAGTCGCGTTTCCTATATATGATAGGATGACTCAATGAAAATATCTCGGAGTTAAAATTACCCAAAATTCCAACCTTGACCCCAGCATTAGAAATCAGAGGCCCAGTGGTAGATTTTAAAAAACATCGGCCGTACCAGTAAGAATAAGATTTACAGTCGACTGTTCGTTCACAAAAACTACAGCAATCGGAGAACTGTCCATCGAATGCAACAAGGTCGTTTCCTTGGATGTCCGTATTGTTATATTCATTTGGACATGAAGAGGGTGGTGGAAGTGCTATAATGGATTCGGTTGTCTATTGCTGAAAAGAAAGTACCGAATTCGGAGGTAAAGTATCGAATGAGGGGGGATGGTAAAGTATTCAATCGTCCCAAAACTACTGAGTCTATAAAACCGCGGACATCGTAATCCTCCTAGGCACGGAGGTTCAAATCTTGCGAGAAGTTGAGATAACCCCACAAAAAGCATTAAAAATGTTTTTAAACTTTAACATCGTATTCCTGAGGTCGAAAATAGGTAATCCAACTATTTTTTAGTGATTTTTGAGAAAAAAAGTGGTACTCGGAGTTTTTCGACAATGGAACGATGGCAATATTTTAACAAAAAATTTTGCAAAAATTAAAAATTAGGGGGTTACCCCCTAAAAATTATATATGCGCAGGTTTTTTCGGCTGTTCCCATTTTTTCCCACTTTCGGCTATGCTATAGAATTAGGGAGAAAACTCTCAAAAATATATGACGAAGTCATTGAAGCCACAAGAGTCCAAAAAGAAGGTTATGATCAATTTTTCATGCCAGATCCCATAACGGCATCGGTCCAAACGACTTACAAGGGACATTTCAGATATGCTAAATCGATTTTTCCTTAAAACTGGTATAATCGTGTTGGGCACACTCCACATATTAAAAATCGCATATTCATTTGGTCTGCTAAAATTTGCTTTAGGAGATATTGACACGAAAAGTTTTGAGTGCAATGATATGACAATTTTAAATTGTTATTTGATTACTTGATTAATAGCGCAAATGGTAATGCGTTATCCTTACAATCTTTATTACCCAGGTTCGACTCCAGCCGGAGTAAAAATTTTTTTGCAACATTGAATTGTTTTTCAGTTTAAAAAATATTTTTAAAATGAAAAAATTAATTTATTTTAATGCATAATTTAAAAAAATTATTTAACACATATGACGATCAATAATAAAATGATCAAAACAGATAAACTCTTGAAAATAAGCACATCTTATTAAATTAATTTTTCCACATTGGCATTTGGAGTTGTAAGGAAAATCATCCAGGCAAAATTCCGGCGGAGTTTGAAATGGTGGCGGTCTTTGATCTATGTACCTATGCATTAAAATAATGTTTAAAAATTAATTTTTTTATTTTAAAAATATTTTTTAAACTGGAAAACAATTCAATGTTGCAAAAAATTTTTTACTCCGGCGGGAGTCGAACCTGGGCAATAAAGATTGTAAGGTGAACGCATTACCATTTGCGCTATTAACGCAAATAATCAAATAACAATTTAAAATTGTGATATCATTGCACTCAAAACTTTTCGTGTCAATATCTCCTAAAGCAAATTTTAGCAGACCAAATGAATATGCGATTTTTAATATGTGGAGTGTGCCCAACACGATTATACCAGTTTTAAGAAAAAATCGATTTAGCATATCTGAAATGTCCCTTGTTAGACTTAGGTTTTAGGCTTAGCCTAAGCCTTAAGGCTAGGCAGTTTTTATGGAAGTTACAAGAAAACATAAAGTTGTGACAAGAAAACATTAAAAAAGTTGCGTCAAGGAAATATTAAAAATGTTGCAAAAAAAAGTTGTGACAGAAAAACATTTAAAATGTTACAAAGAGAAAAAACTGTTGGCAAAAAAATTTTTTGACGGCAGAAAAATATTTTTGGTGACGAAAAAAATGGGATCCATTTAAAAACCATATACTGAAAAAAATCGCATCAAAAATGGATTTTTGCGTGAAAATTTGAGTTATGAAAAAGATTCCTTTCGTACAGCATTTTATATAGAAAAAAGGCCAAAAAGCGTCCTTCGATAGTAAAACATCATTTTTACTCAAGATGATTTTTATCCAAGCGCTTCAAGTTGAATTTATTTAGTGAGATTAACATATGGGAAAGTTTTTAAAGTCATTTTGAGTCAAAATTCGATCCCTAAAAAAATTCAAAACCATGTCCGAAGCTCAATACCATCGATTTTACGTGTATTTTTTGAGTTTTCTAACCTCTCTAAAACACCCAAGATAACTTTTTTCGTCCAAAATTTCTATCTGGCAGATGTATTTCAATATGGAGAACATTTCTAGCGTGATTTCGAAAAAATCTGAGAAAAATTTTTTCGATCTATTTTCTACTACTAATGGCTAACGGTATAAAATTTTGGACGAAAAAAATTATCTTGGGTGTTTTAGAGAGGTTAGAAAACTCAAAAAATACACGTAAAATCGATGGTATTGAGCTTCGGACATGGTTTTGAATTTTTTTAGGGATCGAATTGTGACTCAAAATGACTTTAAAAACTTTCCCATGCGTTAATCTTACTAAATAAATTCAACTTGAAGCGCTGTCAAACCGTTTAACACTATGCCCTTTTCAAAAATTCGAAAAGTATCACCACTCTGCCAAATGTTATTTTTCCTCAACTTGTTTTTTATATAACTTTTTATATTATGAACCTTGAGACATGGTTTTGGTATCATTTGAAAGTTCAGAATTGTAGCTTTAAAATAACACCAAAACCACGCCATATGGCTCATTTCTTAAAAAGTTATGCTTCAAACACACGCGCAAGAACTGTTTTATTACCCTGTATAACCACTTTCCGATCATGATTATACGATAAGCATCACTTTTAAAAAAAATTTCTTTTGGGAAATATAGTTCGTATGTTCCCCTAAACGTTGCTGTATTGAATTGATTTGAATATCATTAATTGCAAGAGATAGCGAATTTTTAACTAACATTGATCGATCTGATGGTTTTTACTATATTAGAAAAAATTCAATTTTTTTAAAGATCCAAATTTAAAAAATATAAAAAAAGATTATAGATTTATTGATTAGCTAGAATACTACAACATAAAAGCAAAAAACCGAATTAAAAGTATCGATTTTGTGAAAAAAAATCGTGTTTTTCTCAAATTTACGAAAATTGCCCCATTTCAAGACATGTATAAAGAATAGTTGAAAAACTTAAAAATTTGACGATCCGATCAAACATTTGATCGGATTTTTATTGATTCATATTCTACAGACATAAAACTATAATTTTGAAAAGAAATCAGAAATTTGATGGAGGACGCTTTTTTCTGTACGGAGCAGGGTTGTCGCGACTCATAAAACTTATCGAGTTCGAGTTTAATGTTTATCGAGTTTTCGAGTTTAGTATGTTTATTTTTTACATTAAAAATTAATGATTTGTAATGTGATTTCCTAATGGTCCCCTTATGTTTTTGGTCAAAATTTATAATTTATAAAAAAAATCGAAAAAATTGATCAGAATCGAAAAAATAGGTCAAACTCGAAAAAATTGCCAAAATCAAAAAAATTGCCAAAGTCGGAAAAAATTGGTCAAAATAAAAAAATTGGTTAAAATCGAAAAAATAGGTCAAACTCGAAAAAATTGATCAGGATCGAAAAAATTGAAAAATTGCTAAAATCGAAAAAAATTTCCATTTTTACATAAAAATGCCTACTTTTTAACAAAAAAAAGTTGATCATGATCACGGTAGGGGAGGGGGCGGGGTAAGCCCGTGATCATTTTTGATCACGGAGAGGGTCTAAAAATGTTAAATATTTGATCACGTGATATGTGAATGACTCCTTCTTCAAAACTCGAAAACTCGATTAATTTTTCGAGTTCGAGTTTATCGAGTCTCAAAATAATCGAGTTTTCGAGTTCGAGTTTGCGACAACCCTGGTACGGAGGCCCCTAAGGCTATGGCGGTCCCTAGAATTGAGGCAAAAATTTTCATACTTTAATCGATTCACTAGCTCTGAAAATGTTTCGATTACCCAGATAAAATTATCCCTAGAAAATTGATTTCCAGATAAAAAATGCAAAATTTCCGCTTCAATTGAAACGATTTATGCGCCAGAACTTTTACTCACTCGTTAAATTTAATAAATTTTTGAAAAATTTTTTTCATATGGATTTTTGTGTCTATTGTGCCATAAGTTTTTTAATGAAATTTTTTCTGATCACAATTTATTTTTCTTTGTCGGCTTTTTTATGACTTATAAATTTTTTTAGCATAAATCCACCCGCACCCCTTTTATCAAAGCCGCTAATAATCATCGACTTAGAAATTCCTTTTAAATGTTGCCCTTAGTATCGAAAAATCATGCGCCAGCTCTAAAATTTAAAAAGCACAAAGTCTAAAATTTAAAAAACTTCAAAATGCCAATGATTTTAACGTATTAGCCAAGAATTTCATATCGATTATTATAAAAGAAATAGATCGAGTTCGAGGAGACAAAGTACAACGAAAGGATTTGCAACAAATTTTTCACAACAAAAGTGGTGGACCCAAAAATTGTCATAAGGAAAATTTGTTTAAAGGGGGTAAACTTTGCAGCAGCACTTCCGAAAAAAGTTTTTTGAATTTTTGCAAAAATGAATTTTCTAGGGGTAATTTTATGCGAAAAATCGCGCATCCTCGAAGCTTGAAAATGCTTCTTTGACCCTGATTCAGGGAAATAGATGTATGTATTGAAGCGAAAATATGAAAATTTTAGATTATTTCTCTGAATCAGGGTCGAGAAAGCATTTTTAAGCTCCTAGGATGCGCGATTTTTCGCATAAAATTACCCCTAGAAAATTCATTTTTGCAAAAATTCAAAAAAAATTTTTTTCAGAAGTTCTGCTGCAAAGTTTATCCCCCCTCCTTTAAACAATTTTTCCCTATGACAATTTTTGGTTCCACCACTTTTGTTGTGAAGAATTTGTTGCAAACCCTTTCGTTGTACTTTTTCGTTGTAAATCCTTTTGTTGTGGAAATTTAGTTATAAATTAAACCCACTGGTTGTGATTTTTCGTTGTAACTTTTTTGTTGTAAACCTGTTTGTTGTGAATTTTTGTTGTAATTTTTTGTTGTAACATTTTCATTGTAACTTTTTCATTGTGAATTCTTGTAGTGGAACATATCTTAATTACAATCCGTTGTATGATTTTCAGAAATCGTTGTTTGTAGAACATCTCATTTTATCTAACCCGTTCTCTTTAAATCAATTGACAAAAATTAACAAATCAACATTTTATTAAAATTTAGAGAGTGTTCGAAAAAATATGGCGCACTTCCTCTAGATATTCTTCCGTGCTTGTGTAGCCATCCTATCTCTCGAAGAGCTTCTGAATTAAGATTTCATGCTGGCTTAGTTGTTGAGGCCGACGATTGCGAACCGCTTCACTCCGCCTTTGCTTGTTAATTTCAGCTCTGAGAAACTCAAGAATCAAATTAAGTTAAAATTGGAGGAAGGTAAACCTTTAACACTCCCCACATCTTGATCACTTGTGTCTCTTTCTGACCAGTTTTTCACGCTGAACACGATGCTGCAAAAATTTTTTGAAAAAAATTAACTTTAGGGGGGTCTAGAGCCCCATCTGTACAGGGTATACCATGTAATATACATGTGACATTGTTTATGTCGTAACTCATCATAACTTTTTTTCTATAAATGCGTTTCCTATAATTTAAAGCACGTTTTTATTGCCCACGGCTGCCGTTTCCAACGCCATCAAAACTATGTCCCAAGCATTTTTAGTTTTCGAGAAAAGTGACTTTTTTCTATGTTAGTATTAAAATAACGCTTTCGGACCCCCTCAAAAAATCGCTTTTTGGGTTCTAGCTCGAAATTTTTCTCTTAATGTCGAGACGCACACAAATAAACTAGAGTTTCTGGCCGATATCCATAGCTAAGTCCCTTTTCGAAAGGCGGGCACCAAAAAATGAAAAATCGCTAACAAAGTATGCATAT